>VXCM01000391.1:0-18878 GCA_014773175.1 Lucifuga dentata
AGGCAGATGATTCGCTGTGGTGACCCCTGAAGGGAAAGCCGAAAGGAAAAGAAGAAGAAGATGATAAGGCAAAAACAGAGTAACTAGACTATACAATAAAATTAATCTGGTGTATGATGCATTCTGATTGTATTGTGCTGTATAACCTGCAGCTTTTGACTTTTCTTTAGATGCAGGTGGAGTTTCTTTTTTTTTTTTTTTTTTTTAACTCAGGGATCAGCGAATGTGTTTGAAGCCATCAGGTCCGTGTGGGGCCTTACGCCGGATCTGTTGACCAGCCTTTGGTTTGCATTGACGACTTAGCCGTTAATAAATGAAAGTTATGATATAAATCACCCTAAGGCGAAAACCAGAGACAGGCAAAAGAAGAGCAATGTGACAGCTTTCATCAAAGAGCGATAGAGGGATGTAGGGAGGACGGAACAGAGACTCGTCTTTAATTTGACCCGGCCGTGTTCTGTCCGGAGACACTTACATTGACTCTTAATGGGGGACAAGCACGTGCAACCTTGTACAAGTAATTATGCCACTTAGGAGTCTATGACGAGGAAGGTCGTATCGGCAAAGAGACGCCAGGAGAATTATAATATTATGTTCTGTATTCTGTTGGACGCAAACGCTTTCAGCTAAGACGATATCAGTCTTTTCGCTGTCCTGATCTAAAATCCTCCATAAGCCCTCCTCTGCTGACTAATTCTCATCTGAACGCCACCGTTGAATATAGGTTAAAAGCTGTAATTGCTACAGCTCCTCCATGGCTATTTTAGGTATATTTTGGCACCGTGCTCGACTTCTGATTCCTCAGTTCTGTTTGGTTTATTTTTCTCCTCAGGCTGAGGAAAACAGAGAAAAACAGAGAAGTGAGGGAGAGAAAGATTTCAGTCTTGCCATCATGCAACAGAAGGGAGCTCTTACAAAGCTAATAACCAAAGCAGATGTGATGGGAAGACTTTGCCAGAGAGGGTTGATGTAACAGTTTGCTGTGTGTGTGTGTGTGTGTGTGTGTGTGTGTGAGAGAGAGAGAGAGAGAGAGTGAGGGTGTTTCTGGTGTTCATTTCATTCACTCCATGCAAGCTGTGCTCTGTTGTCAGGGGAGCTGTTAGTGTGTGTGTGTGTGTGTGTGTGTGTGTGTGTGTGTGTGTGTTCTGTCAGGTGAGCTGTACATCCAGCTGTAGAGCAAAATGTAGGTATAGGATCTGTGAGCACCTGAGCTCATTGCTACCGGAAGAAACATGGTTGCCATGGACATGAGAGATTATTATAGGATGCAAAACATGTATGTGCACATTGTACTTGTCAAAGCCTTTTGTTACATGGGATTTGCTCTAATATATGCACATATTCCGTAGTTTTGTGAGAATGTTATGATATGTTATACTATACTATACTATATTATACTATCATAAAACAAAATCATATTAGGGTTGATTGATAAGTTTTGAGCCCAGCACATTAGGAAGGAAACAAAAACCTTGCTTCCTTCCTAATGTGCTGGGCTCAAAACTTATCAATTTTTGAACCTTTGAACCTTGAAGCTTTGAACCTTTTAACTTTATTAATATTTACAATAAAGTTAAAAGGTTCAAAACTCAATTAATAGTCAAATCACATGTTTAGACTGATATGGCTTCTTTCTAGCATACGGTAAGTTGTTAAGTAGGTTATTCTCACTGGATTGCTGGATTTTGGTAGCTTGATAGCATTTTGTTATACTTGGAAAACAACCTGCGCCTCCTCTCCAGGCGGAGTCACTTTAAACGCTCAGACAGCTGACACACTCTCCTGTTTGGCGCCAGAGTAGCGAGCTGTGCTCAGACACTTTGCACCCAGGGACAGATATATTAAACCGTAATGGTGTCAAACCTGGAGCCTGTCCACTTTCCATATGGCCTACTGATGGCTGCAAGAATGGCTTCATCCTGCCAAGAGAGGGCGCTGTGTGGATACACCAGTGATGGAGGCTCTTGTTGAGATGCAAACTCCTGCCTCCTTTCCTTGCTGTTCCCTTCACTTATCCTCTCGCTCTGTCATCGGCTCCTGCTCTCCAACAGCCTTCCTCCTTTTTCATCCTGTCCTTCCATCAATCTCCTGCCTGCTTTTCCTGTCTTCATCACTCCACCTCCCTCTTTAGCCAACACCCCTCAACATCTTCCTCCACCTTCATCGCTTTTTCGATCCCAGGATGCTTCTTTCTTTCTTTCTTTCTTTCTTTCTTTTTCCTAATTCCCTTGATGTGTTTTGAACATACCTACTCCTCTTTCTTAAATTTTTTTCCCTTCTACTTTCCTCTACTTCTTTAAAAATTTAACCATAATTATATGAAATACTATCTCCTACCTCCTCAAAATCTCAAAATTACATCATATAATTTCTCATTACTTTCTTGTACTTTCAATAATAGTCTTACATAAATCTGATAATTATGACATAGATGTATAATATGATGCAGTTTCCATTATAATGACAGTAATTCATAATTCTAATAGTAGTTTCTCTAAATATTTTTTTATATTTATCAGATAGCATTGTATAATTACAGCTTGTTACATTTAATTATGAAAATATTTTATAATTGTACATATTATGTCATAATTTCATAATTATATTATATATTATATTTCATAATTATGATTTAATAAGTAATAATATTGAAAAAATGCAAAAAAGTTTACAGTGGATTTTTTTCTTACGTGGCAGAAATAAGCACACACACACATACACACACTGACACTTTAACCACAGAATTAATGAGTTATTGTACTTCCTGTAGGTTACTAGATACTGTACATCTTGTGCATGTGTGTGTGCGTGTGTGTGTGTTCCCGAGAGGTTTCGTTGACTATTAGGCTTCATTTTTCTGTTCATTGTCGCACCGTCTCGTCTCGCAGTGTTTACACCCTTAAGCTCAACATCTAAACCCACTCACGTCTCTCATCACACCTGCTCGCTTAGCTGAAGATGAAGGACGGCGACTGCATCTGCAGCGTTTTCCTTCAGGGAATTCTTCCATTAGCCGTCTCTCTCTCTGAGTATCTTTGTGTCACGTTGTCATACACACTGTAATCGCCTCCTCTTTGTAAGTCTGCTTGTATTGCGTGTGCTTGTTGTGTCCATGGCCTCGAGATGTCCTTGGCTGAGAGTGTGTGTTGTGTGTGTGTGTGTAATGCTGGTGATACATGGTAAACTCCTGACCCGTCTCTGCTGAGGGCTTTCTGTTTGATGCTATTATGCAGCTTCCTAATTGCTGCTGACATTCATTTACCATGAAAAGCTTCATCTTCTCCATCACACCACTAACTTCTGTCTCTGGGCTTCAGCCTGCACAAAAACACAGACAAGTGTGTGTTTGTGTGTGCACCAGAGTCTAGTAAATTAACTAAGCACATTTACTCAAGTATTACACTTATTACAGGTTTCAGGTATTTGTACTTTCTACTTCTACCAGCAGATTTCAGATGGAAATATTGAACTTGAAACTCCTCTACATTTATCTGATGACTTCAGTTACCGTAAATACTCGACTATAAGCCGACCCCTGATTTTGACCTGCAAATTTAGATTTTTAAAGAAACCCACATATAAGCCAAACCCCCTGATGTTGTTCTGTCAATTTATTTGTTTAGCAAATTACCTGTTTTTTTTTTTCTGAGAATTGTCACAGTATTCCTGTGATTTTCTGAAAATAATCCATGTACTGGTAAACAGCTGATTACCGTAAGTGACATTAGCTAACATGNTGATTTTCTGAAAATAATCCATGTACTGGTAAACAGCTGATTACCGTAAGTGACATTAGCTAACATGAAGTTTTCTGGACTCCTCTTCCTTATCTGAATTGCATTGATAAAGGTAAGGAAAGCTTTACAAATGAGCTATAATTATCACAGCACTTATTTAGCATATTTAGCTGTGTAATTATGGTGGGGTTTTTTTTGTTTTTTTTGTTAAGAATCTCACCCGTTACGTGTTTTCAGTAATTATTCTGTACCTGAGTCGATGCGGGTCTGTCTATGTGCTGGACATTCCTCCATAGGGAGTTTTGGAATTCCCTNTACCTGAGTCGATGCGGGTCTGTCTATGTGCTGGACATTCCTCCATAGGGAGTTTTGGAATTCCCTGATGTTGTTTCATCAATTTATTTATTTGGCAAATTACCTGTTTTTCTGGGTATTGTCATGGTATTGCTGTGATTTTCTGAAAATAATCCACGTACCGGTAAACATGATGTTTATTTCAGCAGTTGATTACCGTAACTGACGGATCATGGCTTACTGGCCGCAAAATGTGCTGAATAAGATGTTTAGTAGGAAATACATCATCCTAAGGTATNCATGGCTTACTGGCCGCAAAATGTGCTGAATAAGATGTTTAGTAGGAAATACATCATCCTAAGGTATGATTTAAACTGTTTTCCATGGGTAGTGGTAATGGGTAGTATTTCCAGCCCTGGAAATTTCCTTCTCTGGGATCAAATTTGAATTANTGGGTAGTGGTAATGGGTAGTATTTCCAGCCCTGGAAATTTCCTTCTCTGGGATCAAATTTGAATTACTCCTGTATAAGCCGACCCCCGATTTGCGTTGTGAAATTTGTAAATAAATAAAAATTAAAAATAAAAATAAAAATAAAAACTCGGCTTATACTCAAGTATATACGGTACTTTGCAGATTCTTATTGCAAAGTCTATAAATTCACAGAATGATGCTGTTGTCAGGTAAAAACCTTGTATCTCAGCATTGTTTTGGCTCAATGGCTCAATGCATTGATCTGAAAAGATTTCACCCTCTGGATTCTGAAGCCATTTTTGTAATTTTTACTTTAATTGACTTTTTCTTTTGTTTGTAACCTTAAAAGCTGCACTATAAAAGAGACTTTACTAGACAGGACAGCACATTTTGGATGATGTAAATCTTGATATTTACAACAGGGCTGTAAACAACAAACAAAGCAACAGCATTGTGAGATATGTTTTATATGTTTTGTATACATTAAAAAAAATGGCAAATTGTCCAAACTGAAAAATGCTTAAAGACCAAGTTAAATAATCAATTGTGGAAGGATTTTCACTACACATAGTAGTTTAACTCTTCATAGATTTTTACTTTGATAAATCACAAGCTTCCTGAGGGTTGTTTGCAGTCTGCATTCACATTTCTTCTCCTTCTTTTTTTTTTATGTAATCTTGCATTGTTCTTTTGATATATGTGAAAACAAAGTAAAGTAAATTGCGACACCTAATTGCCTCCAACAAGGATTTTATGTGATCACAGCATTTTTTTTTTTTTTTTTTTTTTTTTGTCTGATAGTGAGATATCTCAAGTTATGGACAGATTTGGATGAGATTTGTTGTACAGACAGAGATAATGTTGAGAGGAAGAGGTGACTAAAGTTTGGAGATGATCATCATATTTTAGATCCAGGATACAGACAAAGTTTTTAGCCTATAAAATCATTATGGATTTTGTCAGCCATGGTGGAGGCATGTGCTGTACTTCCTGTTAGTCACTTTATTGCCTTTTCTCTGTTTTTCCTCTTTACTTGGAGGATGTCGGTGAGATTTCCTCACCACTACACGACCCCGTTTACACTAAATTACAGTGAAAAGAGTCTTCTTGGATGCACAGAGATAATACTAATAATAATAATTCTCTTACTTACCCTGAAGTTACCAGTAAGATTATTACTTCACAGCTGCTCTGCATAATAGGTTTCAGTGTCCCTGCACACACACACACACACACACACACACACACACACACACACACACATCAGGCTGGAGCTGTTGTTGCACTGTAAAGCATTCCCATCTTATCTGCAGCCTCTCAGAGTGACAGCATTCACCTCGTACGTGCTGCTGTTCCACGGCTTGATTACACAGGGACTTATCAGCCCACTCCACGCCACACACCCACCTGCATTCTGCAGGGCAGCACGGTGATTTAAGCCTCCGTGTCATATTCTTATTTGTACTCTGAGGCCACAGAAACACAGCTACCTCTACGGCTTGATTCTTCATTATTTCTGATTCATTATCAATATATTTTTGCGGATATGAGTCCATTTTTTATGACGGTACCGTGTTCAAATAGTATTGAAATGCTGGAATATTATTTCTGGTGTGTCCTGCCTTGCCTGTGTGCTCGCTTGCGTAATTCTACTTACATTTATAGATTATTAGAAAATGAAAATTAGACCTGCTAACCCAGTTTAATTTTTCAAATCCTACATATTTGAGCTTAATTCAAATAAATAATCACAGTATTTGTCTTAACAATTATAAGGCAGCATTGTGTGATCAACCAATTAAACCTGAAAATATAGCTGGATATTGCTGCAGTAGTCTATTTTGTTAATAGTTAAGCATTTGTGAAGGCTGAAATAGAATCTGACCGATACTGGATTTTCGAGGCCAATACTGAAATTGGTAAATATTTGTATCAATCAGTAAAACAACATCAGTACTGGAGTAAAACAAAACTTATTGATATACATCTAGTCTAGAAGGTTGAAGTGTAATTGCTGGAGTGGAAAAAGTGTTGCAGGACATTTTGCTGTTGCTTCTTAGCAGAAACAGGTAGCGAGATTTGACCATATCCAGACCTGGTGGTGATGCAGATGTGGTTGAGTCCAGAGAAAGGTGGGCTCCACTACTTCCTCATCCCACAGTGGGTGGAACCGTCCCAGTAAAAGAACGCCACAACCTGTTCCTGTTACAGTTTACTGTCCAACCGTTGGTTTTTACATAAACCAAAACAGAAAGGTTTTGGCAACGATCCCAGGATTGGTTAGTAAAGAGCTTGTGGTTGTGTATGATTTTTTATGTACTAGGTAGGATATTTTCTATATTATCAAAGTAAGTACAGTAAATACAGTAGGATTAAGTATCAGATAATAGTGAGGTTTTTTTTTTTCAGTTTTACTTTTTAAAAAAATTTTATTTCTGTTTTGGTATGCATTGATGTTATATAAAATCTAAAATTTGTTCCTCACACTTTGAAATATATGTAAATGATGTTGAAAAATAAAAATTTGATCACAAAAAAAAGATAGTGAAATTCACTGAAAATGTAATAATTCTTACATGATAGTAAAGGACAAAAGAAATGTAGGGGCTAAATGTGCATAAAAGTGGCCTGCATATATCTGCTATAAGCCAATATCAGCTGCAAGAAAGAAAGAAAGAAAGAAAGAATTGATACTGGTGAACACATGACAAGCAGTCTGTCCTTTGATATATCAGCCTTTATAGAAAGTGGTCGTTTGTGAGTCTCCACACATTAGACCGTGTGTGTGTGTGTGTGTGTGTGTGTGTGTGTGTGTGTCTGAGAGGGCCATTTGGAGAGCTGCAGGTCAATACACATTCATATAGAGTGCATTTCCCTGAACGCCTCAGCAGTCAGTAAAGCCTCGGTGCCACTTTCTACCATATTCTGCTTACCGCATTAATCTATCCTACAAAAGTTCATTCTGTGTGCTCGGAGTGAACATACACACTCACACGCTAACACACACACACACACAAACACACAAGCCACACAGACACACATTTTCACAGCTGCAATGGCAGAAAATCCATAGCCCTTTCTGGGAGGAGGAATTCCATTAGATAATAGATATGGAATCCATCTGGATTCTCCACCTTATCTTCTCCTGAGGTGACGGATCAATATTGGGGCTTCAGCTCAACTGCCAACAATAACAGGAAATTGATGGGAGCGAGCGTGTGGGCTGGAATTCCAGTAATGGCACTTTCTTGGCCACCTGTGTAACGCAAATCAGAGGGAGAGTTAATTGATGGAAGCCTGCGTGGATTAATGAGGAGGAATGGGAGCTGATGGGAGGCGTTCATGAAACAGCGTTTAGAGATCGGCTCGTCGGCTGTTGTAGAATAATATACACTGTTATGGTTTGTGATAGATTTAGTATCTTACATTACAATTTATAATAAGGTGCACAAAAGCCAAACGAAGTGCTTGTTAATGAATATTTAATATGTGGTTCTTGACTGAATTAATAACTATGTAGTCGATAATGATAACTTCAGAACAGATTTAATACATTTTATGCTGTGTGGTGTACTGTATATTTAATATTTCTGAATTTCATATCGGCTTTAAATTTCCTATAAACACCACACACACACACACACAGAACACACAGTTTGGTTGATAAATTATTATATGAAATATGCAAGAAAACGTGCATATATATATATGTGTGAGACTAATTTAGAGGGAGCTGATATACTGTAGCTTACAAGCATTGATTGATAAGTTCTGAGCCTAGCATAGAAAGATTTAATTCAGAGGTATTGCAGTTATTAAAGGACCATACCGGCCATTTTGCATGTTTGAGCCTAATATATTCAATTTTCATACATGTAAACTTCCAGATCACCATTGGTTTCAGTTCATTCTGGTACGCTATTAAAATCAACTTGTTGATACTTGAGACGTTTTTAGGATAGGTCTTCACGAACATCATCATCGCGAACAAGACGTGTATTCAGGTTTTCTTTGAGTTAAGTAATTTTAGCATTTAAGCACAATAAAAAGCGCGGAGTGATCTGAAAATGCTTCCTGTTGTCAGTTCTTCACTAGGAAGCATTTTAGATCTCTCTACGCTTTTTATTGCACTTAAACGCTAAAATTANAGCATTTAAGCACAATAAAAAGCGCGGAGTGATCTGAAAATGCTTCCTGTTGTCAGTTCTTCACTAGGAAGCATTTTAGATCTCTCTACGCTTTTTATTGCACTTAAACGCTAAAATTACATAATTTTGAAAAAAAAAAACCCTGAATAAACGTCTTGTTGGTGATGATGGATTACCTATCCCAAGAATGTTCCAAGTATCAACAAGTTGATTTTAATAGCGTACCAGAATGAACTGAAACCAATGACAGTCTGGAAGGTAGGAAAAACATTTTTAATTCACCGTTCCAGTAGTATGCTTTGGGAAATGATTGTCAGTAACGTGTAGGAAAATTGAATAAATTAGGCTCAAACATGCAAAATGGCTGGTATGGTCCTTTAATTTTTCAACATATCCTCCCCCCAACACTTCCGCCAGCTTTTCCTTGACTGTCCAAAAACAATGATGTCACATCATTGTTTTTGGACATCATCATCATCATCATCAGTTAGTCCCTTTGTACTGTATAACTGCAACATGCAGCTGTAAAAAGAAATCTTTCATCCAAAACGATGCGTCAAACAGCATTTAAAGCTCCGTTAGCGATAGTTTTGATAGTTTAAACACTGAATTCCTATCTGTAATGTGAAAAGGGAACTTTTAAAATTAATTTACTTCATAAAATATGAACAAAAGCAAAGATACTAAAAAAGAGACAAGTGTATAACTTTAGTACACAAAGCCTAAAACTGACATTGTGATTTTTTAATTTTTTTTTTTTTTTTGACTTGTTTTTGGATTTCAGCATCTTTGCTTTGTGCTGTTTCATATTTCATGATTATTTTTTTGTGTTAAATTTTTTGTCCTTTTAGATCTGTGTAACACATGTCTACACGCTTTTATTTCTCCTGTGTTGGATTTCTTTGACACGACAGCGTGTTCTTACGTTTTACAGTATTGATTTTACACGTGCTGAATTCCCTCTGACACTTTTCCAATTTCTAATGTCTCAGCCTCAGATTTTCCTCATGTTTTTTTTTTTTTTTTTTTTTATTGCGACAGAAACAGAGAGGAAGCACAGACACATTGGAAGAAACACACACACGTGCAGTTATCTGCACAGCGTAATGCCATCTGATTTTCCATACAGCTCTGGAGGTTTCCTGTCGGAGTTTCCAGGTGCTGTGTTTATGGAGCCGTTGCCGGGCAACACATTCCAAACAGGATTAGGATTTGAGGACAGGGAGCAGGTCAGGTGCAGTGCAGGCGTGATACTGACATGATACGCACTCCGTGACCTGGGTTGGTTCCTGTTGTACAGGAGGATGAGTCATGTTGTGTTTGTGTACAGTAGGTCGTTTGTGTTGCAACATGTGGGCGGGTGGCGTTTACAGTTCACTGGTCATCGAGGTCCAGAGTCTGCTCTCGCTGCCGTGTTTGCACAGCGACTTGTTGTGTCATATCACAGAGGGGTGTCAGCTCCAGAATGAGAGCACAAAGTGACGACTGTAATGGGAAACATTTCGTGTTTGTTCACTGGAAAGCTGGCGGAGTGTTGAGGGCTCTTTTGGAGCGCACGTCATTGAAGTGTACACCTCTAAAAGAAACAGTTTGGGCCTCAGAGCAAATGGGTTCTAGTTATTAAAGGACCATACCACACATTTTGCATGTTTGAGCCTAATATATTTAATTTCCATACATGTAACATTACTGACAGTCATTTCCCAAAGCATACTACTGGAACAGCAAATTAAAAATGTTTTTCCTACCTTCCAGACCACCATTGGTTTCAGTTCATTCTGGTACGCTATTAAAATCAACTTGTTGATACTTGAAACGTTCTTGGGATAGGTAATCCATCATCACCAACGAGATGTGTATTCAGGTTTTTTTTGTTTTGTTTTGTTTTTTTTTTCAAAATTTCATAGTGTTCGTGTTTAAGCACAATAAAAAGCACAGAGTGAATGTATGTCTNACGCTATTAAAATCAACTTGTTGATACTTGAAACGTTCTTGGGATAGGTAATCCATCATCGCCAACGAGATGTGTATTCAGGTTTTTTTGTTTTGTTTTGGGTTTTTTTTCAAAATTTCATAGTGTTCGTGTTTAAGCACAATAAAAAGCACAGAGTGAATGTATGTCTCCACCGGGGAATATATTCCCCCCAAAAAAACCTGCATTTATCAAAACAATGTTAACAACTATGATTTCATAAAGCTGCATAACTATTAGCAGGAGAAACATGGACTTTTAAGGTGGGTGTATCACTTGAATATTTGATTTTGAAAGATTAAGAGATTTTGCAAAATATCAGGAAAGCTGAAATACGGTTTTATCCTTTGGGAAATGATTGTCAGTAATGTTACATGTATAAAAATTGAATATATTAGGCTCAAACATGCAAAATGGGTGGTATGGTCCTTTAATGCAAATGTTTGCATCAATAACAAAGGATTTAACAGACAATACCGGCAATTTTGCATGGTGGAGCCCAATATATAGCCTACAAGTTACATTAATGACAACTATTTACCAAAATACACTACTTTTAACTTTTGGATTTTTTTTTTCCTACTCTCTATCTTGATTTCAGTTTATTATGCCACTAAAATCAGTTTGTAGAGACTTGAAACATGCTTGAGATAAGTAATCCATTAGAGCGAACACAACGTCTATTAAGTTTTTGGCTGAAGTAAGTTTATTTTACCGGTCCAACATGGAGCATGGAAGACGTATGTCTCCGCCAGGGAATATAGTCCCAGAAGAAGACAACTTTTACTGAGAAATTAAAAATTCCTGTCCCTTCTACATTTGGACATGTGCTTTAACAGGCAAAATGTTGAATTTTAAGCTGAGTGCATCACCTGATTGATTTTTTTTTTTAATTAGGGGATTTGGCAAAACAACAGGGAAACTAAAATACGGTTTTCTGTTTTGAAAATTGTGTCTCAGTAAAGTAACATATGTGGAGGTAGTATTTATTTGGTTTAAGCATGCAGCGTCACTGGTATGGTCCTTTAAACTGGCGCTGCAGATGTTGCCTTTAGGGTTTAGGGTTCTTTTCCCCCTGTGACACGACTGTAACTGTTTCCTTCACACTTACAAGTCCTGAGCAACATCTGGATGAGATTGTCATGGAAGTGCCTCCATTCCATGACTAATCCTGTTAACCTGATTTCTGTGTGTGCAGTATGGATACCCCTNCATTCCTACCCCCACCCCTCTAAAACCCACACAGTGACCAGGCACAACCAGCAGGTGGCTGTTTTCTGTGGCATCACCATGCATTTCCTTTGGTTGACATGTTCAGGCATATTTTATCCAGTAATGGGCATCTTGGTTTCAAAGTAAATCCTTTTTTTTTCTTTTTTTTTTTTTTTTTTTTNTTTTTTTTTTTTTTTTTTTTGCATCTCAGATAGTTGCTCTCAGCAAATTTCATTGATTCTTTGCGTCAAATCAGTGAAGATGAAGGTGATGAGAATTGAGATATGCGTGGTTACTCGGCGGCGGCGGCAGCGGCGGCGTCCTTTTTCTCCCTGATCTTCTTCTTCTTCATGCTCATCTCATAGAACGTTATCTCCAGTAATAGAGTCAGATCTTCACGGGCAAATCCCTTTAATGTCATCCACAGCGCCCAGGGGAGACCACCCTCACTGGGAGCAGAGTGGTGGGAGCTAATTTCAACCTACACAATAGACTCATCTCTAATACTGTTAGCTCCCACTACTTCCTCGTGTATTAAGTGGAGAACTGTACTGCCTGAGCATTGCCACCCTCTGAGGGATTAAGGCCATGTTTTCATGCCTCTTGAATCCTAATAGCTGAAGATTGTAGCTGTCCTCTTCATGGACAGACGGAGGTCTAATCAGGGTCCTGATCGGTCAGGGCTGCAGCCAAACCACCCGAGAGAGGACAGAATGTTCTCACAGATAACATCATGCAACACAACTTGTTGGAAAGAAAAACGATCAGGACACGATCTTAGGTTTTGATTTAGTATCAAGCCTTTGTGGCCAAACACTCCTCTCCTGACTCTCTCTCCTCCACAATGATGTCATCTGTGGGAAGGTATTCCTCTCAGACACAACCTGTCTGCTCCTGTCAGGGGCCACAGTAACTCAAGCCACCATGAAAGTCTGGGAGTGAGCACCGGTCACTTGCAGACAAGGGCGTTATTTATTTTTTCTGGAGGAGATTCAATACCTCCTCCTGCTGCTCCGTGGCTCTGAGCTTCGTCCTGAACTCTGAGGCACAAAGCACTTACCCTCCAGAGACACGAGAGAGGCCCGAGCTCAGCCAGAGTGCTTTGGAGTGGTAGATTGTATAACATGATTAGTCAGTGTAAATGTGGAGAATCACAGAGATTTGGGGAAGCTGAGGCTGTTTAACAGTGTCTGATTGGTCATGAATAAGGAATCCTTTCAGTTCATTAAAAAGACAGCGACTGTGATTTTGTATTTGAGATGCTAAGTAGACATTGTTAGCATTTCTTAGCAATGCCAACACTCTGAATGCTCTCTTTCTTTTCTCTTTCTCTGCAGCTATCTTCAGTTAAGTGCTATACATTACATACTATATATATATATATGGTATGTAGCTGCAGAGAAAGAGAACATTCAGAGTGAGATATTGAATACAACACACACACACACACACACACACACATATGAATATCACAAAATATGTGATGGATTGCTTATCTCAAGCATATTTTGAGTCTATACAAGTTGATTTTTAGTAGAATGTTTAATAGAATGGAGTGAACTGAAACCAATGGCAGCCTGGAAGGTAGAAACAAATTCTAAAATTTAATGCTAACGAGGTATATTTTGGGAAATGTTTGTCAGTAAGGTAACGTGTTTGTGGGTTGTATACAGTATATTGGGCTCAAACATGTAAAATCGTCGATATTGTCCTCTAAATGTGAAAAACCAGAGAAATTACTTTCAGCCAACACCTGCTTCCAAAATTTCAACAATCACACTGCAGAAGCAAGATTCACCATTTGTGATCAAACCCCAAAACACATTGTTTTCACCCCNAAAAAAAAAAAAAAAATTCCTAACATCTGTGGTTCAACAAAAGGAACTGAAAAACTCAATACTCGCAAGGCAGAAAGCAAGTAGTCAACAGGCTATCCCCTTCCTCTTTATAGAACACACACAGATCTGAACAACAACAACTGAACATCAAGTTGTCTCGACACCTGCAGACACACTCACATGGAGATCACAATGAGTGTCACTGTGCAGCTTTCAGCGCCTTTGTTCATTCAGCTTTTTCATGAGATCCCCGCCAGGATCAGCAAAAACTAAATGGATCTTAAGAATCTGCTTTATTTGTAGGATGAGTCACAATGACCAGTCTGTTGGGAAGCAATAGCACCATTGAAAACGAGGGTCAGTGAGTCAGCATGACAAGGACACAAAAAATGTTTGTGCTTATATTTTTAAAAGCCTCGCATAACTTTAACACATTTACTGCATCTTTACATGAAGGAAAAAGCCAAAAAAAAATGAATGACTTACACATCAGCAAAGGATGCACCACACAAAACAATATTTAACATGCAATGCTGCAACAAATCCATGCTTGAAAACATGCCCATGCCAAAGCATTCTGAGTTAGAGTGCAGCGATCGATTGGCTTAAAAGGTTATGCGGATCAATACAAAGTTGTTTTGGGCACCAGCACTATTATATTAATGTCATCCTGAGGAATAGGCACTAGCTTAGGTGGCTCGTCTGCCAGCTTATTTTCCGTTTTAACTCCAGTCAAAAGATCCTTGTTACAATGCAAATACTGCTGCTGAAAGCAGGGATGTGACATTTTGGACTGGAAATTTCACCTTTTTAATCAATCAAAAAGGAATATTTGCATGCTAAATGATGGATCGATGACATCACCCGTCCCTCCCCGTCAGCCCCACACCAGACACCACACTCTGACACAATAAGCAGGTAGCCCTACAGAACCGAACACATTGAATTAATGATGTTCTGAGTCCTCGTGAGACTGGTGAGGCAGCTAATTGTGCAGCCAAGGATGACACAGAGGTTGAAGTGGTCACATATTTACTCAGTTCTCGCTCTCTCTCTCTCCCTCTGGTACATGTTCTTTTCAAGGTCAGATACTGCATTGCATAATAATGTAAAAAAGAAAAAAGCTTGGAAACAAGGATCTCTCTTTCACACACACACGCATGCATGCACACACGGGGCAAACACGCAACCCTGCCGCGAATGACAGGAAGAAGAAGGCAACTAAAAATAGTACTATCACTGCAGCCATCACCCCGAGCATTAGCTAAAGGACCACTGCTCTTCACTTCACATCTCATAGTGAAGCTGCTTGAAGAGTTTGTTTCCTGAGCTGGATTTTACCCTCAAATGAATTACATATGTTTTCATGAAGAAAAATATAGGCTTTCTTGCTACCTAGTAAATGCTTTAAAAGACCATAACAGCGATTTTGCATGTTTAAACCAAATAAATACTGCATATGTTACATTACTGACAATTTCCAAAACATACAACCTTAATTTTGTTTTCCATATTTTGCCAAATCCCCTAATCTTTCAAAAATCTGATGACTCAAATGATAAGCCCACCTTGAAAACCAATGTTTTACCTGCTAACAAGTTGTAGAAATATGGTTCTTTTTAAAAGCCGTCTTCTCCTGGTACCATTTTCTTCCGTGCAGCTTCGAGTTGGATCGGTCAAATTAAGCAACTTCAACAAAATATTTAAGTCTCATACTGGAATGAACTGGAACTGAAGTGATGAAGTGGAAACAGAAAAAAAATCTCAAATTTACAGTTGAAGTAGTATGTTTTGGGAAATGCTTGTCAGTAACGTAATGTGCATGCAGTTTTGGGCTCAAACATGCAAAATGGCCGATATTGGCCTTTAATTCTGCAAATGGCAAATAAACAACCTACGATACCCACACTTCCTCCTCCTCTTCTTCCCCTGGCCTGAGGGAGCTGTTAACTATCTGGATGTTGGTTCTCTATTGTGAGTGTTCATTGATTGCCTCTGTGCTGCCCTCAGTCAGGCCCCGACCGGCCTCCTTATCTGCTGCTGCTCGGTCCACATATACTGTACGCTACGAAAGAACAGAGGAGAGATAGTGGGAGAGATTGATAAAGAGAGAGAGAGAGAGAGAGAGAGAGAGAGAGAGAGATGGAAGGAGAGTATTTCTAAAAGGCTGTCCGAGCTTCCTGAAGCCAGCGGCGGCATCATCTGTTTTCTGTCCCTTCCTCTGCTTCGCTTTCTGCTCCTTGTTCTTCTCGCAGCCAGAGACAATCAATGTGTACTCAACCACATTTCTCTTTGGCTTTTAAAATAGCGCCTCGGCCTTTTCTCCGCAGGAGGCGATCCATTTGACTACTCCACATCTTCTCCACTCGTCCTCCACATGGATTTCCTCTCCTCCCGTCCCCTTCCCTGGCCACTTAGTCAATCAGTTGTAACAGCTTTGACACATAAGCCGTTTCAGACCAGACGATGAATTGTGCAGCAATGCTTTCGCGGATTTGCAGAGGTGGACGGTGCAGACAATCTGGTGCACCTTCATGGGATTTCTTTACTTTATTCAGTCATTTGATAAAACAGTAACACACGAGTGGTCCTCAAACTTTTTGACCTCTGAGCAAACCAAAACACCAAATATCACCTACAAGCCACCCACTCTAAGAAAAACCACAGAAAACCTCCGTTTCTTAATGAAACCCATTTTATTTGTGAATAATTTTTGCTGTTCCTTAGATTTTAATTGTTTTGATTCTCTGCAAAAAAAATTCAGTCACATCTGCATTACCAGTGGTACACGGACCACAGTTTGAGAACCATTATGAACCGCGATATAATCATGTTGGGGCTTTTTTTTTTTTTTTTTTTTTTTTTGCAGTTGAGAGAAGCAGAAAAATATTCCTGAAATCAGAAAAAAACTCAAGCCCCTTATCTAAAAGTAAGTAAATCCTGCTTTCAAATGTTTGATTAAAGGAACATACCGGCAATTTTGCATGTTTGAGCCCAATAAATACCACTCGTGTACAGGTTACGTTACTGCCAACCATTTTCCAAAATCATGCTACTAGAGCTGTAAATTTTAGAATTGTTTTTCCTACCTTCCAGACAGCCATTGGTTTCACTTCATTTCAGTATGCTATTAAAATGAACTTGTAGAGACTTGAAATGTGCTTGAGATAAATGATCTGTCACGGCAGTTTTTGTCGAAGGTAGTTTATTTAACCAGCTCAAGCATGGAAGAAAACTTGGGAATGTAGTTCCAGGAGAAGATGGCTTTTACTGAGAAATTAAAAATGACCATACCTTCTATAATTGGATGTACATGTTAGCAGGCAAAACATGGAATTTTAAGGTGGGTGTATCACCTGAAGATTTGATTTTGAAAGATTTGAGGATGTGACAAAATAACTGAAAACTAAAATACGGTTTTGTTTTGGAAAATGGTCGGCAGTAACGTAACATGTATGCGGGTTGGGCTTAAACATGGAAATCATCGGTATGGTCCTTTAATTAACCACACAGTTACCCTGCAGGTACTACAGTGTTTACATCAAAGACAAAGAGTTTTGGATGCTGTAAAAAAAAAAACCTCCCTCACATCATAAAGTATCTGCAGGCACACAGTAACCGAAAGCTTGTCGATAGATCTTGTTTATCAGTACTTCCTGTTGTGTTTTCTGATGGTGTAGACAGCAGGGTGGCACTGTAAACAACCATCACACCTCTGTGTGAACGGCAGAGCTGATGTCAGCACAACTGAAAGTCTCTCTCCATCATGTAGCTACATGAAGCCCCAGCAGCATCCATCACTCCTCCTGCCTCTGTCAGAGAGAGAGAGGCCCTGCCGCCACCGGGAAGACAAATCAACATCCTTTCATGTTTGAACACAAGTTAGAAGCCAACTCTCGCCTTGATCGTCTCTAATGTTCTGAGGCCTAAACAGTTTTCATATGTTAATTTGATACACTCCAACACAATGCGATATGTATTAACCTTGTCGGAGCACGCTTCACTGAGAGACTTTCCTTTGTTCTCCTTTGATGCATTCGCTCAGCGCTTTGAATCATTTTGCCTATGAAATTATACACAGAGCCAAGTCAAGATAAAGTCACCCTACCTATAATCCATCCATCTTGTTGGCAGCCATCTGGCCATTTTATTTTGGAGAGGTTGAGCCGCACGCCTTCCTGCAAAAGCGAGGATTTCTGACACAAGCCATTCTTTGTGTTACAGTGACAGTGATCGCTGTGGGCCCTGTGACA
Organism: Lucifuga dentata; assembly: GCA_014773175.1. Taxonomy (NCBI): domain Eukaryota; kingdom Metazoa; phylum Chordata; class Actinopteri; order Ophidiiformes; family Bythitidae; genus Lucifuga; species Lucifuga dentata. The sequence continues at coordinate 17,928 of VXCM01000391.1, forward strand.
CCCGTAACAGGCCTTAAGATGGTATTAAAGAAAAACTTGATGGATGATCCACAACAGATAATGTTATGATCACACTGTAAAATATGATGAGTTGATCTTACTTTAAAAAATCTAGGAAACCAATTGCCTTGAAAAGGGTAAGTAAATATAACTATATAGTCTTAAGTTCAAGTAGACATAAAGTAAACATAACTTAAGACTAATAGTTACATTTACTTACCCTTTTCAAGGCAATCGGTTTCCTAGATTTTTTTTTAAGTAAGATCAACTTGTCACATTTTACAGTGCAGGCTGAACCTAAATGACAAGAGCTAACAATAGATCTGTTCTTGATCCCGAGCTCTCGGGGTTACAGAGAAACCTATACTTGTCTTGATCAGTTGTCTTCTATTAAATTGCAAAAAGGCTCAAAGTGTTTTCTAAGAAGAAGCCTGGAGGATTTCAGGATGTGTCTTATGTGGATATCAACACTGATGCCGCTGATGCGACATGACAGGTGAAAAACATCACCAACACACACAGTCAGAACAAAGGCGTGGATCAGTTCAACATAAACCATCTCTACAAAAAGTTAAAAAAAATCCGATCACGAGTTCACAGCCAGAGCACTGTGACATTGATTCCCTACCCCTACTTCCACCCCCCACCCAATGTCTCCTTGCTGTCTGTCTTGAACAGCGAATACAATATCCATCTAAGAAGCGGCTCCCCAAAATAAAAATGAATGACTGTCAGAGTGGTGATGTCACTGGACACATTCGTCCACATCAGGCGGGGAGNCGAAATAAAAATGAGTGACTGTCAGAGTGGTGATGTCACTGGACACATTCGTCCACATCAGGCGGGGAGCTGCTTTGTCCAGGGGGCTGGGGTGTCCTTGAGACACGTTAACTGTGATAGAGACAAGAAGGCCAGACTCTCATTGCACCCTTCTCCCTCTCTCTACCCCCC
>VXCM01000391.1:18918-48603 GCA_014773175.1 Lucifuga dentata
CCCCCCATCCCTGTTCTGGCCCCCACTGCATCAGTGTCAGGAGCCCTGCAGGCAGGAAGCTAAGGATGGCAGCCAGTCAGCCGCTTCTTCCCTTTAAAAAGCCAAACCGGGCCACAGGCCGCTGACATGGAATTTAACCCCAGACTGATGACATTAGTTGAGGAGAAACTGCGCGTTAGGTGTCCGCAGACCGAATCCGCTCACCTTTATTGATGATCCGGCACATGAATTTATCAGTGCAGTGCTTTAACATGCACTTTGGTGTTTCTCTGGTTGTCATGACTGATCTCCATTGTTCTTTTTTTTTTTTTTTTTTTTTTTTTTTTTTTTTTTTTTTTTTTTTTTTTTTTTTTTNGAGAGAGAGAGAGAGAGAGAGAGAGAGAGAGAGAGCTGGGCGGCCCTCCCTCTGACCAGTTTAGCCTTGCTTGACTAGGAAAAGGAAAGATCTGTGTGTGTGTGTGTGTGTGTGTGTGTGTGTGTGTGTGTGTGTGTGTGTGTGTGTGNTGTGTCGGGAGGAGATACATTGTTCCTTGACGTCACCGCTCAGCCCAGCCTGCCGTTGCTCTCAACCACGTCTTTGTTATTCCGAGGCTTCCACCGGAGACCGGCCATCCGCAAAACGCGGAACCCGGCTGCGGACCTCCTGGAACGGGAGGGGAGGTGTTAGGATTCTCATGTTGTGTATAAAGTGAAATGCGACGGATGTAATAACTGAAACTACATGGAAATTCATGTAAAAAAAAAGAACTATTTTTATTGCAATCACTGACTATGACCCAACTTGTATTAAGTTGAATATTTTTTATTTTGTTATTATTTTCTATCAATTTTATGTTGCTTTCCCTATTCTTATTGTTTATTATTATTATTATTATTATTCATTATATGGTATTTTTAACACACATAATAATAGTAGTAAAAATTATAACTTTTATTATAGCTTCATTTTGATTTTTCTATTGCTCCGTAATAAAATCTTTTTTCTAAACTAATGACAATTCAAGCCCCACTTTGGCAGTATTACTTAATATTGTGATGTTTGGATGTTTTATCATGTAGTTTTGGGTCATGTGATTGGACTCTGTAATTTTTATTTCATTTTATTTCTCTTTTGAACATAAATGTGTGATTTTATATTTGATTGAATGAACCCCAGGAAGAATAGTTGTTGATGAGGCATTGGCTAATGAGGATCCAGTTGAATAAACAATTGAATAAATGGTTTAAATGATAACTTTATTGTCCAGATAAACACTACAAATTATTCTGTAGATAGACTAATTAGCTGATAAGCCATTAATTATTTCAACACTAATTAATAACAAAAAATGCAGCAATAGTATTACTGTAGCTAATACTACTATGCTATTTCTATAAAAATGTATGTATTAAATTACTACTAGTACTACTAAACTAATAATAATATTAATAATAATAATCATGATAATCATCATCATCATCATCATCATCATCAAAATCAGACAATAGCCGGAGATTCAAACTCCGGTCCGTTCCAGTGTGTGATGCATCGCAGTTCCCGTCACGCTCAGGCTTGTTCCTCTGTCATCCGTGACGTGTTTTCCGTGCCGCCACCGTGCACGGCTGTGTGGTAACTGAATAGCCAGTGTAATCTGACACTTCAACTTGCGGTGCTCCACGGTAGTTGATTCAGTCACACACACACACACACCGTCTCCGGAGCTCTCGTGTCGTCTTTGTGAAGTGGAGAGAGAGAGGAGCGCAGTAAACACGAGGTGTGGGGGAAAACAATACGCGGATTTGCCACGGAGATCCACGCTGAAAGTAAGTTTCGCGTTTGGTTCTTTTATTGCAAAGCGGCGTTTGAGCGTGCATGGATCGGTCGAGATGGGGTTTGCCTCCCGCTGGACGGATACTACCTGCTAACAATAGGGTGACCCCACGGAAACCTCCAGCAGCCGTGGGTGAACTCGTGTCAGGGGGGGCAGCTTCTCAGTTGTTTTGCGTTAAAGACAACGGTGCGTCTTTACGCAGCGTAAAATGCGCGGACCGCCGTGTGGTTCCATGTTGCTGGCTTGTGTGAACGAGTTGCGCTGAAGCAGAACAGCCAGTCGGTGTGTTTCCTGCTCTGTTGGGGTTTAGGTGCGCAGATTTAGGGATTTGCCAATAATTTAATGGATGCAGGGTGTGTGTGGGTGCTTGTGCAGCCTCGGTGGATCAGCTCTTTGGTCGATGCTAAACTGAGAATGTGTGTCACTTAGCTAACAGTCCAGGGTGTCTGGGCTATTATCGGCTACCTGTTGTAATGCAATTAGCCAACAGATCCGTGCGGTACTTTGTGATACTGTAAGTTCTGTAGTAACACCGTATCTAAAGCTGTTTCTGTGACATTTACCATCAGGATTATACACGCTTACACTGATAACTTCCACTGATTGGATCTGCACAGGACATTCAGAGATCAGTGGATCCCAAGTGAGGTCATGGGGACCCTCAGGCGTCCTTAAGGGGGCTCCAGAGGCGGCCTTAAGGGGACTCAAGAGGGGTTTCTTGAAACTGAGAAATAGTTACATTTCGCAGCTATTTACCACATCAGGGATTAGAAAATGGCTAAGAATGACTTTGAAATCTCACTTTTCTCTATTTTGGTGATGTGGACAGGAATCTGCCTTTGTAAACCCNCCCCCCCCCCCCCAACATTTCAGTACAATGTGGCCCTGAAGTCCATACCTCAGAAATCCTTGACCTGAAACGAAATCTGAATCTCTGATAGAGGAAGCTGTTACGTTTTGTAAGCCTTGTTTTGGTTGAGCGTGGATGAGCTGCTTGGCTCAGCGCAGCCTTCTGCCTTCAGTCTGGCGGACCCTCCCCGTTAAATTCCTCCGTCTGGATGTGAGGCCAGCCGGGGCAGAGCGCAGCATTGAGGAGGCTCCCAACAGGAGGAGGAGGAGGAGAAAGAGGAGGCCATTGCACATTTATTACCATACACCCTGCATACAGCTAACTATGAGAACATCATGGGATATGGATGCTCATGCTAACCTGACAGCACACCTTCAGTATGGCGTCTGTAACATGTATCCGGTTGCTTGTTCATTTTGTCCAATCCAGTGCAAACAAACAAAAAAGGCCTGTAATAAATCTCTTTGCGAAGGTGATAAGGTTCAGTTCCTGTTCACACTCAGTCGCAGACGTGTTGATTCAACTCCGTACATTGCGGAGCTGTATAGGACTCCATTATAGTGAGGTTATAGTTACATAAGTGCGGTTAGGTAAATACTAGGAACCCTTGCCATGTTTCATATATTCCAGTACAACATCACCACTAATTGCAACCTGAAAATGACAAAGTTTAATCAACACCCCAACAAAAATTAACACTAAATTTCACAAACGTGGTTAATCGCTGGCCGGTTCCATTGGATTCCATTCACTTGTACTATATTTAGTAAAGGGGTCTTTGAGTTTAGATTTCTGCAATGCGCCATTTAGTTTATGACATCCATAACCAACCTGGGTTAGTCACGCCTTACTGAATGTGGCAGCCTGTTCTCATCAACAACGCAATAGTAACAAAAAATACTGATTACTGCCGCTTTCTCAGTTAAAAGCGATGGTTAAACCTGTCTTATGACCTATAATACATATAATATAAACTGTATAAACCTACCTTATTTTGATAATTGAGGATGTAGGAGGAGTTGGACACATTAACGCTAACACATTAGAGCTATAACCTGTATATCATTGCTGTCCTGTGTAAACCATGTAAGCTCAAAAGGGTTAGCTTTTCAGGAACTAAGAAATATTTTAAGTTAATAGGCTTTTAAGGGATTTCATTAATCTAATATTGTTCAGTCTTGTAATCCGAAATTGAAAACACCAAATTTGGATATGCATGATTTTTTTATTGGACGATTATGTAAGCGATAATATCCCGTTTTTGGTCAAAACTGTCAGAGGCGTTGATTAAACTCTGATCATTTTGGAGGCTGTGGTTTGTGGTGCTGGGTTGCATAAGATTGTCAGGGGTACCAAATATTTCTTACCACCACTCTCAGTATGAGTGTATCAGCTGGTTTTGGATGGGAGTGTGTGTACTCTCCAGTGTCTCCTTGGTGAATATAATTGGTGATGTAATGAAATTGTTTCAGCAGCAACACACATCAACATGTTCATTAGCGTCGTTAGCCTTTTTTTCTCTTTTGACAAACCGAAGCATGAAAAGAAGGTGCGTCTGTTCAGAGTAGGTTACCTGATAAATTGTGAAAGAAAGAGGGCAAGGAATTAAAGCCATCTGCAACTGTTGGAAACTTGGAGATGTGTGTGTGTGTGTGTGTGTGTGTTTTCTCTCTCCTTCTGTTGCCCTCCTGGGGCCTCTCTGCAACAAACCAGCCAGCCAGCCTGTGAGACAAGACAGGAGAGTGTCTGATTCACGAAACAACACACACACACACACACACACACACACACACACACACACACACACTCACTGGCTCGCTTCCTCCACGTTCAGTCGGACCAAAGCAGACACTCATGGACACACACTCTCTGTAATGTAAAACACAGCAACCGGTTAAGGCTGGAACTGTTTTTTAAAGGGTTTTTGTTTCCACTTAAGAAATGTAATGTTAGTGGTCGGACGGAGGAGAGAGTCTGTGGTTTTGTTAGAGATCTCTATTGCCACAAAAGCCAAATCTCCTAATCTTTCAAAATCAGAATCTTCAGGTGATACACCGACTTTAAAATTCTTTGTTTTGCCTGTAAATTGATTGTAGAAGGGAAGGTCGTTTTAATTTTTCGGTAAAAGCCATCTCCTCCTTTCCGACCAGAGATGCGTTGGATTGGTTAAAATAGGTAACCTTGACAAAAAAAAAAAAATGATAGACTTCGTGTTTGCTGTGATGGATTACTTATCTCATGTTTCACTTCTCTTCAAGTTGATTTTTTTTTTATAGCGTACTGGAATGAACTGAGACCAGTTGCAGTCGGGAAGGTTGGAAAAACAATTCGACAATTTACTGCTCCAGTAGTATGTTTATGAAAAGAAATTGGATGCTTTGGCAGTAATGTAGCATGGATGCGGGTTGTATTTATCGGATTCAAACATGCAAAATCACTGGTTTGCTCCTTTTAGAGGGATGTGTACTGCACTTTGATTGCTGTTTGTCAATATGTGCGTGAAAACGGTACGTCTTTTATTTTTAACGGCGTCTCTGTTGTTCAGAAATGCTAAATAGATCAAGCTACAACAAGTTATAAGACAGATTTGAGTATCTGTGTCAAACGCTGCAGTTCTTTGAATTGCTGCAGGCTGAATTACAGTAAGTTAATGCACTTTACACTCCACTTTACACTTAAAAAAAATTTAGCAGGATAACACACAAACAACAAATTGCTTACATCTCCATTGATGAGTAATGAGCTTTTTTGTTGCTCCGCAATTTACACAGTTGCACATTTTATGTTTACTGTGTCGCTGCAGCCTGCTAAGTGCTTCAAACCTGCAAATGCTAATCAGTGTTTTGACAGCCTGACATTTCATCTAACTCTTCACGTTCTATTGTGCAGTGTTGTGAAATACTCGGCGGCTGTTCACTCGTCTGGTGTCTCACCACTGACCTAAACCCACCCACCCACTCGTGTCCCGAGCAGAGAAGTCAGCCTTTGTTTCTGGCTCTGTTTCTCCGTCTCTCTCGTTCTGTTTCACTTGTGGTTCAGCTTGGCAGTTTTTCATCTCGATGGAGCCTTTGTTTTGGATGTGCCTGTTTCAGGCTTTTTAATAAGGAAAAACTTCTGTTGCCTCAGAGCTTTCGAAGACCAAACTTGAGAAAAGAGGCTTAGAGAAAGTCTCCAGAGTGATTATTTGACCCGTGGCCTTGACCTCAGATACTAAACTACTTCCTAAAGTCTATGTGTGAGACTTTAGATAAGCTGCCTTTAAGTCCTAGTAATTGCTTTGTAATTTATGGATAATACACGGAAAATGAACCGCCCAGGTGTGGCTGAAATGACACGTCGGCTTGCTGTGCGGAGCCAATCATGACTGACACAATTACCATTTTTCTATACCTGGGATAAGCTTGTGACTGGAACATTTCAGACAGGTTGGTAGATGATTTCAGAAGATTCACCACTCATCCAAGTAGATTTTCCACTTATACGTCACTGGTTTTAGTTTTCGTGTTATTTTGGCAAATACCCTAATCTTTAAAAATTAAATGCTCAGGTGATGCGCTCACCTTAAAATTTAATGTTTCATCTGCTAACACTTTGGCACGATTGTAGAAGGCGCAGCCGTTTTAATTTCTCTGGTAAAAGCCATCTTTTCTCCTGGGACTATGTAAACTATGAAAACGTATGTATCTAAATACGTTTTCTTCCACGTAGCTCCATGTAGAATTGGTTTAATTAAGTAACCTCAACAGAAAATAATAATGGCGTGTGGTTCACTGTGATGGATTACCTATCTCTAGCACGTTTCAGGTCGACACAGGTTGATATTTATATCGTGGAATGAAATGATGGCTGTAGGTAGGAAAATATTTCTAACATTTACCGCTCCAGTAGTGTTGTTAGAAACTGGTTTGCAGTAATGTATTGTGTATATGGATTGTATTTATTGGGTTCAAACATGCAAAACCATTGGTATGGTCCTTTAACTGACATTTACCTCTGAGAGGCGTTCACAGCTTGGGCCAGGTGACTCATTGGGTCACCTGGGAGTCATGGGGTCGTTTGAGTTGCTGATGTTTTTTCATGTAGACGTTGAAAGAAAACGAACCATCGAAGACCTTGCAAAGAAACGCCACAAACATCGAGGAACATATTGATAATGGCGATTATAATCACAATTAAACATCTCATCTCATGTTTCAGTCAGGGGTTCAAACTCCTGGAGTGGCTGCTGGGCTGTGACTCACTCTGCTGCAGTTACTTTCAGTCCTTGAGCAACACGTTTAACGTCGTAGAGCAACAAATGGCGCTGTTTGCACCGTAGAAGACTAGGTGCGTTCCCATCTAGCTATTTTTATGCGAATAATGAATATGCGCATTAGAAAGCCTGCATGGAAACGCCATTAATTCGCATTAACTCCAAAATGCTCATTAAAAATTTATGCACTTAGCAGAGGTGGATCAACTGATTATTCGCATAAAACAAAATGCGAATAAAGTGGATGGAAACAGTTTATTCGCATTAAGATGAGGACGCGACGTGCACTGCCAGGTGAGCACGCACACACACATCAGAAGAGCAGGTCGTCGTTAGCAAGCGCCTGCAGAATGATGGATCCGTTATTCGTTATATCCAAAAAACATATAAATTTTTCACAAATAACTTGACACGCTGTGTAAACGATTGTTTCACCCACACTGAAAGTTTCACTCACCACATAGTACTCAGTACACTTAACGAGTTTATAGAGCGTAGATAGTAATAAGTATTCTTCCACACCAAGGGTTTCATTTAACCTCTTTATGCTGAGTGTTTTGCTGTGGACGTTAGTTTATGTAGGATGAAATCAACTCTGAGATAAGTCACATAACGTAGTTCAGGCCTATTCAACTAGTGGCCCGCGGGCCAGATACGGCTCTTTTGAAATTTTCTATGGCCCTCAAGAGGCTGGCATGTGTGTGATATGATGAATAAAAAACTAAGGTTCTGATGTTTTACTATGTTCACCTTATATTTTGCACATATGGATATGGACCTGTTTTAAAAGCTCCTTATGTGTTGTTGAGGACATGAAAAAAGGCTTACCTGTTGTTAGTCTGATGGATATTGTTAAAATACTGTATATTCATCTTGTTTCCTACATGTGTGGACATAGACCTGTCAGAAAAACACCTCACGGCTGCTTGTTTTTTTACATGCAACTTTTTGCATTCTGTATCAGGCCTTGTAACTGTAGCTTTCCTACTTTTTGTATGGACTACCTGCTGTCTGGAATTGGTTATAATGATACTATTAAAGTGAAAGAAAAGGGATGCACTTGACTAGTTTATTCCATGTAGTAATATATCTATTACCATTATACTTTTTTATTTGAACCCATTAATTGACAAAGTATTCTGTGTGGCCCACGAACCCCTAGTGATTTTTCTATTTGGCCCACTTGCAATTAAAGTTGAATAACCCTGACGTAGTTGATGGAAATGCACATTTCCTTTAATCGAATAACCAGAAATGCGTGTTAAGAATGTGAATAAGTTGGATGGAAACAGAGCAACTGTCGATGTACTTGCAGCTCCCGGTTGTGTCAAAGCCTGCGAAGTAACATTTGCGCTGACATACACCTTCACAACCCAGCTTCCAGCCTGTAATTTGATTCTGTCTTTTGGCTTTGTAGTGGTGTCAGGTGTTGCGGTGATGGAATATACCTGGCTAAGTGGTATAACACAGGGAAACATCAACTCACTTCAGCATGAGCTTGCCCAACACCAGATAGGTGTGGTCCTCTAAGCGTTTTTCCGAGAGAGAGAAGAGAGAAACTCTGGCATGCTTGATTTGATGTTCTTTAAGAAACGAGCGCAGGGGGACGTCACAATGGCCATGTCCTGTTTCCATCGGCAGAGAAACTGTGGCCTTGAATCGTAAATGACACCCAACCTCACCGGGAACAATATGAGAGTCAGTCAAAGCCTGCACAGGGAGAACAAAATGTTCCCTCCATCCATCCATTTTCCCTCTGCTGCACTCAAGACTTTTCACCATCTCAAGCAATTACCCTCACTTTTTTAAACTGCTGATGAAATCCTCACAGAAGAGCCCGCCTCGGCTGCGTTTGACCTGTGTGTGTGTTGGTGAGATGGAGAGAAAAGGGAGGAGAGAGAGAGAGAGAGAGAGAGAGAGAGAGAGAGAGATAGTATGTGTCTGAGTGAGAAGCGTTGGCGTGTGTCTGTTTGGCTTGTAAATCCTGTTTAAGCTAAACAAACTCATTGTCTTCATCCTCCAACTGAGTGCTTGTGTGCTTTTCCTCTCTCTCTCTCTCTCTCTCTCTCTCTCTCTCTCTCTCTCTGAGTTGTAAGTACAGTCGCTAATTAGTCCCCTCTCCATCTTCATGCTGGGTCAGTGGGTTTACGGTTTCAGCCCTGATCTGCTGTGTTTGCCTTGTCTCTCCTGATACCGGAGCACGCCTGTGTAAGCCAGAGCCTCCGCCAAGAGGTCCTCACACCTTACACGCCGTCCCACTTGGGTTGATTTGCCGGACAGCCACTCAGGACCATGCTGCCGGGGCTCGCCGTAACGCGGTTTGCCTCGTGCGCGACTTCGTGCAGGGCATTAAGCGAACCACTCCAACAGAGATGTGTGTGCCTGCTGGGCCACAGCTGAGTCAATACCTTACAACCTGTTACGCTTTCAGTAAATAATGAACGACACTATAACTTAAAGGACCATACCGTCCATTTTGCATGTTTGAGCCTAATATATTCAGTTTTCATACATGTTACGTTACTGACAACCATTTCCTAAAGGATAAAACCATATTTCAGCTTTCCTGATATTTTGCAAAATCTTTTAATTCTTCAGAATCGGATATTCAAGTGATACACCCACCTTAAAAATCGATGTCTTTTGGGACTATATTTCCTGGTGGAGGCATACATTCACTCCACGTTTTTTTATTGCATTTAAACACTAAAATTATGTAACTCTGGAAAAAACCTGAATACACGTCTTGTTTGCAGTGATGGTGATGATGATAGAACATTATCTGATGTTCACAGTTTTAGAATCTGTCTAACTCGCTTAAATTTTAAAGGACCATACCACCCATTTTGCATGTTTGAGCCTAATATATTCGATTTTCATACATGTTACATTGCTGACAACCATTTCCCAAACGATAAAACCGTATTTCAGCTTTCCTGATATTTAATTTTTCAAAATCAAATATTCAAGCGATACACCCACCTTAAAAATTGATGTTTTTGCCTGCTAATAGTTACGCAGCCTTATGAAGTCACTGTCCTTTAAATTTCTTGATAAATGCAGGTCTTCTTTTGGGACTATATTCCCCGGTGGAGGCATACATTCACTCTGCACTTTTTATTGCACTTAAACACTAAAATTACGTAACTCTGAAAAAAAAAAAAACCTGAATACACGTCTTGTTCATGATGATGGATTACCTATCCCAAGAACATTTCAAGCATCAACAAGTTGATTTTAATAGCGTACCAGAGTGAACTGAAACCAATGTCGGTCTGGAAGGTAGGAAAAACATTTTTAATTCACCGTTCCAGTAGTATGCTTTGGGAAATGATTGTCAGTAATGTTATGTGTATGAAAATTGAGTATATTAGGCTCAAACATGCAAAATGGCCGGTATGGTCCTTTAAGTTACTGTCAGACATTGTTTACTGAAGATAAGATAACACTTTGTCTGTTCACATGGAGAGAGAGAGAGAGAGAGAGAGAGAGAGAGAGAGAGCGAGCCCTGCCGGTTGAGCATTATTACTGAACGGGAGACAAAAGAATTGTTAAATCTATTTTTCCTGCAGCTGGGCACCCTGAAGCCTCCCTGAAGGCAGCAGTTGATATTCCTTCCTCAGGACATGAGCAGGGTCCAAGGTGATTTTCACGGCACGTTTACGGAGCGGTTGGTGTAACAGTCTGGGAATGTTCGCTCCAAAGAATGTCCTACTAGTTTGGAGCAGATTCTTAACAGCCGGGAGATCCGAGCTTTCAGTGAGACCCCCAAACCACACCATACAGCGAGATACACAAAAAAACAAATTTAGAATCTCCTAGTTGGCCAAAAACCTCAACCTCCTCAAAAAGTTGATTCTCTGCTGTATGAAATGAAGTCCACGTGATGGCTCCAGGATTAATCATTTTTATAATGATTAATAAGCTGCGTGCTTTGTTCTGTCGTTTTGTACCGTTTTCTGGTTGAGGTTGCATGGGAGATGGACAGCGAAGACAGAAATTCTCTGAAGGCGGTAGAAATGTCTCCAAAATGGCCTTCAGGGACACATACTTCCTTGTTTTCTGACAAAGTAAATTAAATAGGATTTACTAATGCACAGGGACAAAATTTATTTTTTGCGTGCGGCGTCGGTTTTGAGGAGACGAGGGAGTCAAAGCATCTCCTTTCCAATAACATGAACCAAACTTTAACATGCATCCATTTATTGGATTTCTACTTTAATTACTCAACAAATGTGGTTTCGTCTTCATCAAAGCTACACTTTTCACCTGAACTTATTTCTAAATTTTACTTTTCACAATTTACATTTATTTTTTATTTGCGATTACTGTTCTCTTTTTTTTTTTTAACTGTTTGAGTGTAATTTATCCTGCTTCAGTTCTACAGTTTTCACAAGTATTTATGAGCCAAATTTGGATGATCCTTGCCAAAAATGGTTGTTTGTTATGTGTTTATGTAATTACAATAAAAATAACTTTACCAGAATTTTCTTTAAATATCGATATGTCTCGGATTCAAAAATCTAATATTGGTTGGGCTGTAATTTTTATGTATATTTGATGCTTGTTGCTCTTAATTCAGGTTTAATTTTTTTGTTGTTGTAGCCTTTTTGTTTTTAATTCTAGTCTATTAGTTCAATTTCCAGTGAAATTTATTGATCATACTGAATTAATAAATTTCCTTTTACCTTTCACAAACCCAAAGAACATCCTGGCTCAGCATGTCTTTGTTACAACTCTTTAATAACTAAATATTAGGGATCGTTGCCAAAACCCTCATACATTGGTATCGATATCGGGCTCAGACTTCTTGTGTCAGTGGCGCTCTAATGAGGATGCCGTTTTGCCTGAGGCAGCAGGAAGGCTGCTCCTTTAATGAACCCACTTTTGTTTGTTATTTCAGCACAAAATCACACTGGTCAGACCATTTTCTTACACTTTTCTATTCCAGTGACTGAAAAAGCCTCTATTACTATGTGTGTGTGTGCGTGGTGTGTTTGCCTATTTGGTGCCCTCCCCTCTTTTTTTTGACACTGGCAGTCGATCCAGCCGCTTTCCCAGGATTCTAAGGACTAACATCCCTTTTATTTTCCCGCCTAGGCAGCTCAGATAAAGGGCCATATTTTAAACTTCTGTGTGGATACACCAACTGTAAAGGCAGATGTGTCGGTGGGTCAGGGCCGAGTTACAGGGGGGAGTATTGAGGAATGAAAAAGTAAAGAAGCAGAGATCTTAGTAATGTAGTGTGTGAATCACAATGAAAGTGAGAAATGGAAAATAAATGGAAAGAGCAAAGAGGAAGTAGTAAAGCTGGCTTTCTCACACTGCTTTCGCTGGACCTCAGAACTGGGAAGTGGTAACTTGGGTTTACATCATTTATGACCATGGCACATCTGAGCTAAACTAAATGAGAAACAACATGAACGCTGTGAAAAGTTTTAATTTCTCTGTCGGATCAAAAGAAACTGCGTTTTAGCATTTATCAGGTATCTACCATTTCAAAACTGCTTCCCAGAGTTCCATGTTTAACCTGTAACTGTATCTGCACACTGACTGATTTAAAATGCTTTTAAACGTCCATTTATCAACTGTTTCCGGTGTGAGTAGCCATATTGAAATGACATCAAACTGAACTCAGGGTTGGAAAAGTTGTCTGACTTTCTAAGTTGGAATTCTGACTTGAGGGGAGCATTTTCTTTGGTTTTCCTGGTCAGAAATCGGAACGAGTTCTGAGTTTTAAACGAACGTAGCTTAATGACACAGCAGATATCCTGCTATCTACAATAGCGCACCAGATAACCCACTTTGTCTTGTTTATTCCTGGTCTATTCAAAGGCCAATGTGCTTTGTCATTTTTTTCTAATCTCCCACTATTACAAGTACGTCCTCCCTGAAAACCAAAGCCACAGTGGAAGCCGTCGTTTATCATATCAGTAATGAGACCGGCTAATCGTGTGTATTCCGGAGACAGCAATGATACACTGTTTGGCGCTTGCCAGGGATCAGCCGCTAAACAATGTTTATCATTGTCTCCCAGGAATCTTTAATTATCTGGCAAACATTATTGACAAAACAGCAAGAGTCTGTATGTTTTATGATTTAAAGGATGCTGCGATACTGTTCACAATTTGTGTGAAGAGCAAGAGAAAGAAAAGGATATAATTAATAACTCATTACTAGCTTAGGAGTAAATGTTAAAAACTGATTATATTTTTTATATTTGCTGAGTGGGACTCAGGTTAAAGGAAAGTCAGTAAATGTCATCAGATCAGATCGTCTCCGCTTGGCTCTACGCCACGGCTCTGCTCCATTTATTTTTACATTTCAGAAAACACTGTTAACTCCTGTGAGGACAAGACGGATCACCTGCGCAGAAAATACCTTTAACTCGGCTCCAAATTATTGTTTTGATTCATGCTTTGTGTTGTTACAGAAGTTTATTTTTTATTCAGAAGTAATTTGACCTCTATCCTTTAACATTGTCATAGCAGAGGTTTAACTATGATACTAAAACCACAGTTTGATGTTCTGGCCAGTCAGTAACTATTTATGGACTTTACAGCAGTTAACAAAACGTATCTCATTCTTCAGTTTTTGCAGCATACTCGCAATTAATGCTAATTCTAATATATATTTCATGTCATGTGATATGAAATATATATTAGAATTAGCATTCTAATTTTGATTTAAATGGTGTTATTATTACTGAACAGCTTTTTTTTCTCCACATTTTGCACAAAAATGGGCCACTAATGGCTAGTTGATGACTACTGAAGACGACTTGTAAAAATCTGCAGAAGGGAAAGGGGAAAAAAAAGAAAAAAAGGGAAAAGAAAAAAAAGAAAAAAGGAAAAATCTGCAGAAAACACAACTGACATTATGAAAGAATCATAGTTTTTCTATGAAACTCTAAAATTAAAATGTTATACTTTGCAATGCTTGAATGTGCAACCCCCCCGCCCCCCCCAAAAAAAACAAAAAAAAACAATGATCCACTTCTGCACTCCTTTGCAGTATGTAAATAAAAAAAGCATAATATGTCCCCTTTAAAGATGTCCATGCGTTAGCCCTTTTCATCAGTAAATTTAGCAAAATGTCCAGTATTTTAACATCCATCCAACATCCTCTCTACCCATATATCTTCTTTATAGTTGATGAGGACTGCAGTCTGTCCCAGCATCCATCAGGTGAGCGTCGCGTTACACCTTGGACAGGTGTCCAATCTGTCACAGGTCTTATATAAACACACAAGCCAACAACGTTCACACCTACGGGCCATTTAGAGTTTCTACTTCACCTCACCTGCATACCAGAGCACCCAGAGGAAACCCTCATAGACGGGAGGAAAACGCAAACCACTCATGAGAAATCCCCAGCTGGCTGGATTGACTTTTAAAGGATCATACTGGTGATTTACTACATTTAAGTTAATGTTTTCCAAAATATTTTGAAATATAACAAGTATGCAGGTTGTATATATTGGCCTCCAACGTGCAAAACCACCAGTATGGCCCTTTAACCCAAAAGCGCCACCCGCTGATCCACTGTTCAACACAACATCAATATTTTCAGGCTTTTAAATGTGCGCTAGAATGAAAAGGTTCTATTAAGAACTCCTCTGTGCTGCTATCTCCACAGCCAGCCGTTATTCCAGATTACATACATTAACAGCATCTAATACGGTTATTACACATCTGGGTTGTGTTGCTTTCACAGTCGTCCCGCCACTTTTACTCGGCTGCTGAGTAGAAGCTGAATGGCGTGTGTTGACACCGCTAAAGATACACGTGAGGACATCACACGTTTCATGTCTGACTTGTATATTTAGCGGGGGGGGTTGGCTTGCGACTTGTTGAGGCTGTTGCTCAATGTCCCGCTAATACATGTGGCTACAGCCTGAATGGAGCAAGACGGCGTCTAAATCTCGTTGGTTAGCGATGGGCAACAACAGCAGCAACGACGACCACAACAACAAGAAGCAGGCGTGAAACATGAATTAGGGCCAGACGGTTTGTTAACACCCCCCCTCCCCCCCAACACATGTGCACACAAACATACACAGACGCCCTTTATCCTTCTTGTCATGTCTCTGTAAACACGTCTCCCTGGATATCAAATCAGCCTGATTGAAAACAACAGAGGAGGTGTGTCCCCATGATGGTCGACATGAAATCACCTTTATGTGTGTATGCCATGAAGTGTGTGTGTGAGACAGAAAAGGGGAGGGAGGAGGTAGTGGTGGCGGCGGCTTGGGGTGAGGTCCTGCCCTGATTTTCTCTGGAATTCCTTTGTTTTTAGAAGCCATGGCGGGGGGAACTGAATCTGCGTAGCCTCAGGGTCTCTGCTCCTTGAGAATTCTCCGCACACATCTCTCCGCCGCCAGCTCTGATGGTTTTAGGGGTGGCTCTGTTTTCAAAGCTGGGAACAGCCAAGGTGTTTTTCACCTTCCAAAAAAAAAATGAAGGAGGGAAGCAAAAAAAAAAAAAANAAAAAAAAAAAAAAGACGACTGCAGAGGCAAAGAGTTTCAGCCCTGGAGGGAATAACAACACTTGAGCATAAATTTATATTTCAGGGTGTATGAATGGAAAACACTTCTGTCCTCTTACCTCACATTCACAGACTAACTGTTTGTCGACCTTGGAAAATGGCTGTTTTAGCGTTATTGTAAGCTGCCAGAAATTTCACCCTATATTCATGGCTCATTAAATCTGATAAACCTTGGTTAACGGTGTTAAAATTGTACAAAAGTATCTCTGTTTACTCTGTGCCCCTGCTGCTGCTTGTGCCTCAAGTTTTCCGTGACCAGATGCTTATCTGGGGGCTGTCGCTTTAAGTAACTTCCACAAAGCAGAGCTTTTCCCTCTCGTTTGAAGGGGGCTCGTGTTGAGCGAGGGGGAATTGAATAGGCTTCTTGCCTGCCTCTTCATTCTTTGCTGTCCCCTGGAACAGAAGTTGGGGGGNGGGGGGGGGGGGACCAAGGAGGTGGCAGAATAGGGCTGGGCGATAAATCGATTTAATCGATTAATTTGATTTTATGTTTTGGCACGATGTGTAAAGCCTCATTTATACTTCAGGCCAGGGTTGGATTGGGATGCTAGTTTTTACTGGGACTTTAAGTTGTCGACAGGGAGGGGGGGGACACGAACGAACGAACGAACGGAGAGCCCCGGAGTTTGGTTTCGTTTTGTTGCTCTCTCTGCTTTCACGTTGTTGGGGCCACCTGAGGTACCGACAATTCAAGTTGTTGATGGGGAGGGGCTACCGGCCCGGCCCACAGACCGGGAAGAGTCCCGCCTCTCCTGATGGCCAATCTGACCCTGCTTCACGCTAACTATGCTGATGCGTGTGCTCGTGTAGCGCGTTGTGAGCGGAATTGTGTACATACTCGCCTCCGTAGCTAACGTTGATCTGGAGGTTTAATGCTCTGTCTGCCAGGCGGTGATGTGAGGCGCCGTGACTTCATACAGACACATTAGCAGCCGTGGAGGGTTAAGCTACACAAGCATTTGCAGCAACGAACAAACATAAAGAGCACTTACTCAATCATCTTCATCTGGAAAATAGTTTAAATCATTTCCTGACTAAACATTTTGCAGCAGCCAGTAAGCGCTGTAGTGACTGGTCAGTTATGGTAATCAGCTGCTGAAATAAATATCATGTTTACCAGTACGAGGATTAGTTTCAGAAAATCACAGGAATACTATGACAATACCCAGAAAAGAGGTAATTTGCTAAACAAATACAATGATGGAACAATATAGGGGTTTCTTTAAAATCTAAAAAAATCAGAGGGTCGACTTATATACACGAGATCGGCTTTCCTGTGCCAATCAGCTTCTCCTCAAAACTTACAGCCATTTCTCTGTCATCAGTTATCCATGCACAAGTAATAATACAGTACTGCACACTTTTCATTTATTTATTTAGTTTTACAGGGACTAGCTACATTAATTAGTATCATGCATAGCCATGGTGTAAATGCGTCGGATTTAGCCAAAAGAAGGCTAATTTTTATCTGCAGTCCATAAATATTGTTTATTTACTTGTTGGCCACGTCACGACAAATGTTCACAACACTGCCTCCCGTGGTTTCTGTAGGTACTGCCGCGTCTCTAGCGTCGCGTTAATTCTGGGTGATGTACACAAACGATGCGTCAAACCGACGCTAAAAACGGTTTAAGTGCACCTACGCGTAGTTAGTGTGAAGTATAAATGAGGCTTAAAATGGCTGAATCGGAAAATCGAGTTTTAAAAAGCAAACAAAAAAAACAAAAAACAAAAACTAATATCTAACTATCTTTAACGGGGAAAATGTGGCAGCGGGTCGCTTTCCGTCAATCAAGCCCGTTCCCGTTTTGTGCCCGTTAAACCTCCAAGCCTTGTTTATACTTTCTGCGTGTCCATGAGGGTCCACAGCTCCGCCTGCAGCGGACACGGTCGCAGTTACTAACCTTACCAATCAGCCGTCCGTCACGTTCGTTGTTGTCACGCCCACGAAGCTTTCACAGGTCAGACGTGCTAGCAAGATGCTAACAAACACTTTGACTGAGGATGAGCTCGTTTCTAAAAAAGGTAACGTCACTTCATCATTTGGAAGTTGTTTGGTTTTGCGCTTCACGGCGTGCATCTCCTACAATCTTTACAGACACGTCTGCTCCACGCTTCACGGCGTGGAAAGTTTATAGATGCTGCAGCTACTAAACGTAGCAGCTGTGACAGAAACATGCAGTGTAGTGGCAGCAATGCAGCGCTGCGAGATGCAGATCTGCAGTCAAAGCGCAACAAAAAAGCAAATTAGGTTTTTTTTTTTTTTTTTAACCATATCGCCCGGCCCTATGGCAAAGGAAAGGGAGCAGGAGAGGAAGGAGGAGTTCTGGTCGTGTGAGCTGTAGTAGCGCTCATGTTCATCCCTTTCAAGCTGTCACACTAAATCTGTTGGACTTGTCACTTTGTAAATCATTATGAAAGCTAAAAGCCTCTATTGGATTGTGGAGGAACGGGGAGGCAGCAGGTTTCCTTTGTGCTTTCTCGACGATGATGATAATCAAGTTTGTTTCTGGCCATCCTGCTGCGAAGCTATAATTAGCTCCCTTCATCTTTCTTTTTTTTCCATCTTGCTCCTAAAGGGGAAGTAAAGTGGAAGAGTCTTTGTGTGGAGGTGACAGATAGAGGCATCGATGGCTTCTGAATACTCGTCTTTTTCTAGTTTTATCACCTTTTTTTCTGTTGTAATGCAGTGAAAATGAGGTTTGCATGTTTTTCTGAGTGTATGATTCGGAGTGTTACTGTGCTAAAGTGATTTTAAAGCAGCACTAATGGTGATTTAGTGTGTGTGAGGTCTTCTGTTCCTCCCCCAGGTCAGTCAGGGTGAGAGTTACCGCTTGGTATGTCAAAACACGTAGTGTCACTTTCTGACCAAACTGGTTGCTGTCTGACAAAAACACTACAAAGTAGATCTCGCCACGGCGTGACGCCTGAAGGCAACTCTCCCCATCTCCTCCCCTCCTTCCATTCCTTCCCCACCTCTCACTCTCTCTCTCACTTCCTTACCGTCCTGTCATTTTTCTTGCTGTCCATCTTCACTTTAGCTTCTTTCTCTTCGGCTTTTTTCTTCGCCTCGTCTTTGGCGTGTTTTGCCAGTAGTCTCATGCTTGGAACATGGCAGACATCTGTCGTGTTGTGTCCATGATCTGATGTGTGGCTGGAAGCGTCGAGGTCACGGAGAGTAGCAGCAGAGAGTACAGACGCCGTGGGAGAGAGTTGAAGAGCTCTTCTTCCTTTATATCTCTGTCTTTCTGTGCCTCATTAAAATTCATTTTTCATGCAGCCATATATACAGTAGTATAGCGGGGAGGACCATATTAAAGGACCATACCAGCCATTTTGCATGTTTGAGACTTAACATATTAAATTTTCATACATGTAATGTGACTCACAATCATTTCCCAAAGCATACTACTGGAACGGTGAATTAAATTTTGTTTTTTCCTAACTTCCAGACCTCCATTGGTTTCAGTTCATTCTGGTACGCTATTAAAATCAACTTGTTGATACTTGAAGTGTTCTTGGGATAGGTAATCCATCATCACCAATAAGATTTGTATAAGTGTTTTTAGAAGTTATAATTTTAGCTTTTAAGTGCAATAAAAAGCAGAGTGATTTGAAAATGCTTCTTGTTGTCAGTTCTTTACTACAGCACTTGAATGCACCACTAGGAAGCATTTCAGATCTCTCTACGCTTTTTATTGCGCTTAAATGCTAAAATTATGTAACTTTGAAAAAACCTTGAATACACGTCTTGTTGGTGATGATGGATTACCTATCCCAAGAACGTTTCAAGTATAAAATGATTGTCAGTAATGTTGCATGTATGAAAATTGAATATATTAGGCTCAAACATGCAAAATGGCTGGTATGGTCCTTTAAACCGTGTATATCTCTCCATGGAATGTCTGTCATGGACTGTGTGCTCAACCTCGCTGGCAGCGTCCCATCACTTCCTGATAAAGCGCTTTCTTAGACTCACAGGTGCACAAATCTGCGAGAAATGGTGGTTTTATCAGGCTCTTTGACACCGCGGTGATACGCAGTTGAACTGAAAGGAGAACTTTGACAGTTAAACTAGATCTTTGTGCCTGGGGCAACACCATTAATGACAAAACCAATGACAAAGCGAATAAAAGATTGTTAATTCCGGTTGTTAAATTGTGCGACACGCAGAGGTTAAAATGTGGTTTGACTTGCATGATGTCTGCCAAGTTTCATGCCTCAAACCTTCTCAAGCGAGATTAATGATTGCATATTGATTCCCTCGCTGTTTTTGACACTTGCTTAGGGTTCATACCAGGCTATCAAATGTGGAGAAACTGGTAAATATTCAGCCTGTCATGTAAATTTGAAGGATTGTCATAGTTAAAGGGCCATATCTATGTTTTTGCATGTTGTAGCTCCTAGGCAGCCATTTCTTTCTATTCCTTTAGCTAAAGTATGAAAACTTCCTCAAGTCATCTGTCATCATGCAAACTGTTATGACAAGATCATTACATATCACAGCCATTATGTTTACTTGCATGCTATACTCCAATTATTTATCTGCGAGTAAGATTTATGGATGGAATTAATAGGTTTCTACAGTTTGCCCAACATGCATGACCGGTTGTGTATTTGGCGTGTGAGGAGAGTTTTCCAGGTGAGGAAATGCATTTTGATTATAAATTTATGTGCCTGAATACATTGATTTATAATCACATAATCTCAGTCTTTTCTTGGAGTAAGTTTACTGCAATTTATTCCGATTACAGTCTAATGATGGTGTTTACATGTCATATGAAAAAAAAAATTGATTTATTGCCTTAAACTGAGCATAATTGAAGCTTTAACGCATGTGTAAATGTACTGACTGTGAGATGGGGATACGAAAATGTTAGTCGTAATATGTTATATGTCAAGTTTGATGCATGCCAGATGAATGCCTGGTCAATCGTTGCTCTAAGACATGCAGGAAAAACAGGCAGAAACATTTGTCATCCATCTATGCTGCTTTGTGATGTGTGTCACAGCAGCAAATATAAAAAAACTTGGTCCTAAATTTCTGACATTATCAGAATTTTGTCGCAGGCTGTTTATGGTTGCAAGACTACTAAATTGGTATTTGGTAGATGTGCATTCATACTACGATCTCGGACCATTTTTTTGGATCAGAGACAAAGCTTTCATGACGATTCTCCCTCGACTGTTAATTTTCGTCTGCAACAGCCTGAAATTGAAGTTAATCTACATGTGGTGATGCAGCCGACATGATGGACTGTTGCTGTGTTCATAAACCTTCAGACGCTCAACATCAAGCCTTTTAAAAGTAGAAAACAACCCAATTTTCATTTTCTTTTTGACGACATGGATGTTTACATGTTCATGTCTTTGTGATTTGATTTTCTGACAACACGTCTCATCTCTACGAGGCTTTTCAGCAGCCGACTGTCACTTCTCAGATGTCAGGGTGTCTATGAACGACGCCACCAAGGAGCCTTTTGAAAATAGTTTCTGCTTGTAACTTCAGTATCTCAAACTGACAGTAATTCTGACAAGAAGGAATAGAATTTAGGAATTGTTCACTGTGATAGATAGCCTATCGTAAAGGACCACACCGGTGATTTAGCATGTTTAAGCCCAATAAATGCAACCTGCAAACATGTGAGATTACTGACAATTTCCAAAACATAAAACTGTATTTTAGTTTCCTGATAATTTGCCAAATGCCTGTGTCTTTCAAAATAAAATACTCAGGTTATACACCCACCTTAAAATTCAGTGTTTCGCCTACTAACACCTACAGTATGTCCGAATGTAGAAGGGATGGTCGCTTTCAATTTCTCTGTAAAAGCCGTGTTCTCCTGGGATTATATTCCCTTTCAGAGACAAGGGATTATATTCCCTTTCAGAGACAAAAGGGAATATAATCCCAGAACATAATTTCCTGCAGCTCTGTGTTGGACCAGTTGAATAAAGTTACTTTGACAAAAAAACTTAACAAATTTGTTGTTTGCTGTGATGGATTACTTCATTTCAAGTGTCTACAAGTTGAATTTTATCGCGCAATGAATTGAAACAAGGTAGGAAGAACAATTCTAAAATTTATCACTGTAGCTGTATGTTTTTGGAGATGGTTATCAGTAATGTAACGTGGATCTGGGTTGTAAATAATGGGCTTAAACATGCAAAATCGCAGTGTTGTCTTTTAAATAAATCTCTAGAAGATCATTTCAGTCCCACAGAGAAATGACTTGAGATTCAAGACTCTAAAAACGCTGGTATTGTCCTTTAAGATAAAGTCATGGATTCAACGTATTAACTCAAAGCCTCTGGGATATTCAGCTCTGCACATCCCTCCTGAGTCACTCTATCTGAAGCTGCGTTGATTCAACTCGTCTGATATGAGTCACGGAGCAGTAGGTTACCACATGTGATGGGCAGATTAGTCGCCTGCGTGACGCTTGTACGATTTCAGAATGAATATGTTAACATTTTGTTTCCTTAATGTATCTGGATGAGATTAGCTTCGTAGCTGCTACGGTTGTTATCTCTTGAAAGAAAATTGAGCCGTGACACTTAGTCGGCAGGAGCCCAAACGTATGTAGTCTCCATGATCTGAATGTACAAGCAAGTAGAGATAATAGTAAGATCCAAATGAAATGTTTAGTATTATAGACAGGAAGTTTTGAGAACTTGATCTACACCGATGTAGCTTTTTGGTAAAAGACCATCAATGTCTGTCTGCTCATCAAAATGTCTATCATAATTCTGGCCTGTGTTTTGTTGTATTATGTAAGCTGCTTTTTGTCAAATTTATCTCGTTTTTATGAAAACCAGAACCGCATGTCCTAAATCCAGATGTGTCCTGCTTAGTTTGCACCTGGACTCTTCAGGCTGGAAGTTTCTCCAGCAGAATCCGTTGAGCGTCCTCTCTGCGCCTTAAGCGCTTGTTATCCAGCAGCCTGGAAAAGGTGTTTTACACTGATGACAGGCAAGGTCGGGCCAGTGAAACAGAACAGAGTGTGTATGAGGGGAGGTGAGAGAAAAAGGTGTGGGAGTAGTAGAAGGAGGAAAAAGAGAGAGAGAAAGTGAGAGAGAGAGAGAGAGAGAGAGAGAGAGAGAGAGTGTACTGCAGCTCTCCTTGCATGCCACCTGCTATGTGCAGCTGCAAATCAAATAGAGAACCGTGTTGGCTGGCACGGCGCCATGACACTGATCACTGGCACACGGAACGCTGTCAAAACCATCCTGATGGGTAATTAGGAATACTCTATCATTTCTGCTATCACTCCACTCATTTTGTTGTTTTTTTATAGTATGTGTATATGTTGTGTATGTGTGATCTGAGACGCTGCGACTGGGATTTCCTGGAAAGATGCTGCAGTGATACGTCAAAGTAAGCACACGACGTAGGACTTTCAGATAGAGGGATCTTAGCTGATCCCTTAAAGGACCATACTGCCAATTTTGCAAGTTTAAGCCCAGTAAATCTACATGTGTATGCGTTATATTACTGGCAGCCAATTCCAGAAAGCACCAAAAAACATAAAACCTTCTGATTTTTTGCCTAATCCCCTAATCTTTCTAAATCAAATGTTCAGGTGATATATCTACCTTAAAATTCAATGTTTCAGCTTGTGGTCAAATGTTTTAAATTTTCCTGGTGAGGACATGCTGTACATTGTCTTCCATGCAGCTCTGTGTTGGACCGGTTAACTAAAGTTCCTTCAACAACAAAACTTCATAGATATTGTGTTCACTGTGATGGATTACCTATCTGAACCACGTTTCAAGTCTCTATAAATTGATTTTAATAGCATACTGGAATGAACTAAAACCAATGGCAGTCTGGATGGTAGGAATAGAATTCTAAAATTTACTGCTCCATGCTTTACGTGGCTTCTACTTATTGGGCTCAAACCACCAGTTTTGTCCTTTAAAGTCAGTCCAGCTTCAGTGCACTCTGCTGCGTGTCCTCATTCAGTCTTCAGTGCTCGCTAACCTTATGGTTGTTTTAAAGCAGCGCGGCTGTGTTACGGCTCTTTGCGCGTGTCGCTGATGCTCATTGTGTCCTGTTTGACTTTGACCAGGCGGAGGCCTTGCAGCTTACAGAGCAGAATGGGATGGAGGTGAGGGGTGGGGAGGGATATATACTGTAGACGGAGCAGAAAACAGCCTGTGTACGGCAGAAGGAAAGAAGGTGAAACAGTGGGTGGTTTGCTGTTTCCCCCCTATGATTTAAACATTTAGAGTTTTTCCATTAACCCTCATCACTCACAAGGAGACCTCAGCTAAACGCGCCTACATTTACACTTAGGCTGTGAACAATTTTGCAATTTGTGCTGTTATTATCCTAATTTGCACAAGTGAAAATGAGGGGAAGGCAGAGCGTATTCTGTGGCCTTTGATTAAGTGGCATGTTTGAATGTGAGCCCTCCACCTTCAAGAGAGATTTGATACTTGAGGGGTTGAAATGTTTTTGATTTCATTAATGATTGATAACAGGAGGAGAGTGGTTAAAAATCTCCCTGCTCCAGTGCCATCAATTATTCAGAGCTCGCTCCTTGTGTTTTGGTGGCACATAAAACATCAGTCACAATCTTCAAATCCTGAGTTGATAGAAGCTGTTAAAGGAATTAGGGCTTGGTATTGATTTTTTTTACGTGACTGAAAACTCTGTATAATTATGATGTACATTTCAGAGGCAATGTTGGCAGCAGATTGTAACTGTTAGCATTAGTTTAGCTGTTCTAATTATCAGGACCTCAGAAGCAAAGGATCTTTTAAATTGTCTGAGGTTTTGTGCTATTATTCAATAAATATGTCAAGTGTCCACAGTTTATAATCTCCGCTAAGATTAAATGATCATCGGCATGATTGCAAGAGTGGTAGCTCCGTTTTGAGCAGGGATGGGCAACTTTGATGAGGATGGGGGCCAATAAAATTTCATTCTCACGGTCAAATGGCTGCACATTAAATAAAACAAAAAATAAACAAACAACAACAAACAAAAAGTAAGGGAGAATTTCTGGGGCACGACCCCCAACCCCCCCAACCAGACCCGACTCAACCCGATCTTATCCTCTCATTCTGAAAGCTTTGCTACCATGGAACGGATGGTAGAAAATACAGCATCGGTAATGACTGAGCGACAGAGCGCCCTCAGCTGATGGGTGGTGGTAATAACAAAGGAAAACACTTTTATATTTTTCATTTTTATTAATTGAGAAGTCATCCGAGGGCCTGATAGAGCAAAGGTTTTGGCCGTATCCGGCCCACGGGCCACCAGTTGCCCATCCCTGGTTTTGAGAAACAAATTTTTCAGGCACCCACCTCACAACATTCAGGCATGCTTGTAAAAATTGATGTATTAAAAAAAACAATTATGTAAAAATTCATCAAACACATCATGCAGCAGTATTGTCAGTATTATATGAAATTTTTTCATATAAAAAAATTGTATCAGTGTTATCAAAAATGATATATGATACTCCAACATCTCAAAATGAGACATACTTTGTTCACATGAGGCAGCAATCATTCGAGGTGTAATGAGTGTCCCAGTCCTTCTTCCTCACCTAAAAACATAACTCTTTGTGAACCTTTAAATATGGAACAGCTTAAATAATTACTTCTGTGTCATTTGCATCCATTTCTGTGTTTTGTTTACCTCCGTCTAGGAAATGACACAGCCTTGTTTGCGCACACGGGTTGTTTCAGGCTGAAACTGAGTAAACACAGGTATTAGATATGGCTCACTTACCAAGATGATGTTAAGAGACTTTCAGTAAAGTCCAAGGCAGAAAACTGGAATTGGGCAAAGATGTAGCATTAGCTTAGCATTTGGTTACTCCACAGTATATTGTAAGATTAATCAATTTATAATTTGTGCCAAAGAAGTTTTTATACACCAGCTGGTCTTAAACTAAAACAGAAATTATTTATATTTCCACATTATATCTGACTTTCCAGAATGCTTCAGGCCTCTCTGTTTCTACATTGCACGTATGAGTCACACACACACAGCACATGTCGGGTATGAAGTTGAGGGACGGAGTGGGTTTTTGATGCTGTGGATTCGTGTCAGCCGTGCGTGTCAGGGCAGCAGGGAGTGCAGTGGAAGTTCTCCGGAGCTGATTTTAGTTGCACGGAGATGAGCTGACAGGCCTGCAGGGTTTTCCGTGTCATAGCCAAAGTTCCCATCAGTCCTTTCAGAGGGAATTCTCCAGAAAACACTGCTGTACTTCCACACCAAAGACCTGATTAAGCCTTTATAGTGCATGTGGCAGAGCATGGAGCGGAGCGTTGGGCTGAAAGTGCTCAAAGTGCTTGAAGGCACGAACCCGTGGATGTTTTTGTGACGATTCAAGTGGTTGTGGAGCCTTTCAGAAGGTAATGATTATTGGCTGACATTAGCAGAAAGTGTCTGGCAGTGCTTCCATTTTGACGCCGCCGCTCTGTTTTTGCGTCATTTGAGTGACACCCTCATTTGCTGGTGTCAATATTCAAGTTACTCATTGACTACAAATGGAGCCCTACTGCTCCTGTCTGCAGGTTTTAAACAGCAATCACAGTCTGTCGTGAGAGGAGAAGCTGAGAAACGTATCAAAAAGAAGTGAAAGGTATGTCAAGATGGCTGGATGTAAAGCACGGTGACGAATGACTTCAGGATGACAGAAAATGAAAAGAAACATCAAAATGAGGGCTGCCCTTCTCCAGTCTGGTGTTATCTGCGCGCTGATCGGCCTCGTAGCAGCGAGCCGCCGTGCGCTGCCCATCTTGTGTCAACAGCGGCGTATTTACATAAGCTGTTTCCTCGTTGGCTGTAGCTTCTGTCCTGAGAGCACCAGGAGCTGCTGGTGATTAGATTTACAGATGGAGATTAATGCGAACAGAGGTAATGGCACAAAGGCATAAATCACGGAGAGGAGGCTGGAAGCACTGCGCTTGACCTTTTGAATGGTGATAATGACGCCAGAGTCAGATACACTCCTACCATGGGCCGCTGTGCCAGTGCGCCGAAGCACGCATAGGCAAAAGCTGTAATAAATGCAAAGTTTGCATGCGTGCAAGTGTGTGTTGAACACGAGGGGTTAATAGGTGGAGTGGTCAACGCCAGCGTGCGTTCAGATGAAAGGGCTTGTCAAGTGATGGCATGTATGAAGCTGCCAGAACATTACACGCTACACAGCGAGAGGAATGAGTGATTGCACACAAACAGTGTCAGAGCACTGCAGGCGGGTACCTGGTGCGCAGGCTTTTTAAAGGGCAATACCGGCGATTTGGCATGTTTGAGTCTAACACAACCTGCATAGATGTTATGTTACTGATCACTATTTCCTAAAATATTGGACAGATACTGGCAAAGTTTTGAATTTTTGAGAATTTCCTGCCTTCCACACTGCCATTAGTTTCAGTTCACTCCAGTACGCTATAAAAATCAGCTTATAGAGACTTGAAACGTGCTTGAGGTAAGTAATCCAATCCAAGGTTTTGCCGAATTATTTAACTAGTCCAACACAAAGCTGCATGGAAGACAGTAGCAGCTGCATTTGCATGGACCCTAATATTCCGCTAATAATCAGAATAATAACCCCAATCAGAATAAAAATGCCTCACGTAGGCTAACCACTTCAATCAGAAGAGACTGACCTGATCCGGGCCGATTGGAAGGAATTTTCAATCAGGTTGAGAGGAGAGATTTAAACCTTTCATAATCCGTTCAATAGGAAAATATTAGTGCTGAATAACCATGTAAATGCTTAATCCGATAGTTTCTCTCTGGTTGGAATAAATATATTCTTTCTGTGCATGTTTGCCTACATGGGCGTAACATTAGCTGACGCATTTAGATTAATTAGAACGAGCCGCAGAAACGCAAATACTGTTCCCAGGACACGATGTGGGTCCATCTTAAAAACTGTATTAACAGGCCGAATGAATCAAATGAATGAATTTAATTTTCCCAATAACGTTGGAAAAAAAAAAGTTCTTCTTCTCCTGTATTTCTGGCAGATTAGCTTCACAGTGGGCAGAAGCACTTTGCAAAAAAAATGTTCTATTCTGATTAAATGCTTTGGGGCATGTAAACACACATCTTAGCGTCCATGTAAAGAGTTAAGTTGGAATCTCTAATCAGAATGATTTCAGTCGGGTTGAAAAAATATTTGTTCATGTAATCACAGCTAATGTATGTCTTCTCCAGGGAATATAGTCCCGGGAGAAATTAAAAACAATCATTGCTTCTACATTTGGACATACGTATTAGCAGGCGAAACATTAAATTCTAAGATCACCTGAACATTTGATTTTGAAATATTAGAGGATCTGGCAGAATACCAGGAAAACAAAACATTTTGGAAATTGTGTCAGTAAGGTAATGTGTATGCAGATAGTTTTTATTGGGCTTAAACATGCAAAATCGCCAGCATGGTCCTTTAAATGGGAAGGGAAACCTGCCTGTCTCTGTCGCTGCACTGCAGAGCATCAGCAGGGTTATTAGAAGAGCCCCATGGCTGCCACTGATAAGGCCTGTACGGGTGCTGCCTCTGACAGCGCTGCCTGCGTGGCAAACACGAGCGTCCTGGTCGGGGATTACTGCCTGCCGCCGTTTCTGCTGATGCCTTTCTTTACGTTATCCTCTCTAGTCAGATGTGCTGCATTTGAATAACTTGGCTGATGTTGTAGAAATGGAACTCCTTGAAGTCTCCACCTGCATACAAACCAAGGCGTGAGCACGTAAGCAGTCACGCGCGCACAAATTCACACATTTAAGATTTCTCTGTTTATTCCACGCCTCGTTTTTCTCCATAGGCTGATGGCCACAACTGGTTATTTACATGCTCTGTCACTTATTGAGAGGAGTGATGCTGATGGGTGAGGAGGCTCACTAATCCACTCTGCTATTGTCATTAGAGAGAAGCAAACAGACTATTACCACCTCCTCCTCTCTGTTCATCATAAAGCCCGCCTTAACCTCTCTCTCGCTCACACATACACACACGTGCATGCACACACACACAGCTATGATGAAGAGTGCCTCTTGTTTCTGAGTGGAGCACTGCTTTGGTAATTGATCCTGTTTGGTACATGAGAGAGAGAGAGAGAGAGAGAGAGAGAGAGAGAGAGAGAGAGAGAGGCCCTAAGTGTTGTCAGTTTGCTGCATTAATTTTTCAACCATGGCCATGCGAGGCTGGAGGGACGGAGGAGGGGCCCACCGCAGAGCTCGCTAAGAGGCACCATACTGTACCTAATGCCTGCTCCTACGCTGCTCAGGCATATGTGCAGAGGTACGATGTGACAAAGTACATTTACTCAACTACTGTACAGTTACTTGAATATTTAAATTTTTCCTGCCTTCTGCTTCTCTTGCTCTACATTTTAGGGGGAAATATTTTGCTTTTTTACTCCATTAGTTTTATCGGGGAGTGTAGCTACTCTTTACTTTGCGATTTAAGATCTTAAAGTCAACATGAGGTAAAATATTGCCAGGTAAAAAAAACTTGTTTGAGATTGCATGCATGTTTGACATCTCAAGAGTTTTAGAAAGGAAAATCAAATTTATTGTAGTGTAGAGAATTATGTGGAGCCCCTTAGGGGTCATGTGAAAAAAAAATAAAGTGGGTAAAAACAAAAAAATGGGTAAAAAAAAACCAAAAACTGATGCCCCTAAGGGGACATGGAAGAAAAAAAAATGAGTTGTAGGTAAAAAAAAAACAAACAAACAAACAAACTTATTTTTCCTAATTTTTTCTCCTTTTTTTTTTCTCGTTTTTTTTTCGCTTTCTGTTTTTTTTTTTTTTNCTGTTTGAGGAACGA
Source organism: Lucifuga dentata (assembly GCA_014773175.1). Lineage (NCBI taxonomy): Eukaryota > Metazoa > Chordata > Actinopteri > Ophidiiformes > Bythitidae > Lucifuga > Lucifuga dentata. The sequence continues at coordinate 48,180 of VXCM01000391.1, forward strand.
TTTCTGATTAGCTAAATGCTAATGCTAGCTAGCAGCTAACGTGTCTGTGACTGTACCCACTACAAGTTCCGATGAAAAAACAAGTCAGTGAATAAAGTCACTAACTCACTACTACTTTTGACAATGTTCTAGTGTTTGGCAGCTCCAACAGTGTATTTTTGTACATTTATAATGGTTAATTATTTTACGAGAGCTACTTAACTCAAACAGCAGCAAAACAGCTCCGTTGCATGCTAGCTTTGGCCTATTTTTAGTACGTTTCAGAAGAGAAAAAAAACAGAAAGCGAAAAAAAACCAGAGGAAAAAAAAAAACAAGGAGAAAAAAAAGTTTTTTTTTAAAACCTCCAACTGATTTTTTCTTTTCTTTTTTTTTTTTTTTTTTTTTTTTTTTTTTTTTTTTTTTTTTTTTTTTTTTTTTTTTTTT
>VXCM01000391.1:48644-91996 GCA_014773175.1 Lucifuga dentata
TTTGGGGGGGGGGGGACCAATACTTAATTAAAGTGCAGAATTTGTACTTGTAATTAAGTATTTTTATTTTTTTTCATTGTGGTATTAGTACTTTTTTGTAAGTAATGTATTTCTGCCACCACTGTTTGATGAATGCTGAAATAAGTTAATCTCTGTAAGAGTCGGTTCAACGATTCGTCTACCAATTACAGCTCGGTCTCGGCCTCCTGCTGATGACATATTTTGTTTTCCTCCTCCTCTGCGGATCAGAAATAGCCTTCTGGTGGTTGTGTGACTTGTGCCTCTTTGTCTGACTGTTTCTCCCTTCTCACGATGCACAATCTGTGCAGCTGATAATAGACAGACCGCACTCTGATCCTGACGCTGCTCCGGTCGCTGACTCACTGATGATGTCATAAAGCCCGCTGAGAAGGAGGACTGGCCAGGCCTGAGGCATAAACAGCTTCCGACAGCCTATTTCTGCTTGATACAGCAGAAATGATCCATACTGAATGAGTTTTCCTCCATGTTGGAAAACTCTTATCCCACAGATTAACAGTATCGGCCTTTCCAATGGAAAGGAAGTGCTGAGCGATGTCGCTGTCCGTCAGAGCCACGTTAGAAAACCTCCGCGAGTCATGAAGAAGTGGACGCAGTCACAGAGGACGTCACTGCTGACATTTGTTGCGGATATGAGTCACAGTTTCTTGCTTTTTATTCATTACTTCCTTGGCAGTTTTAGCCCGACACATTTTATTTAGCATCCCCAGCAGCAGCTTGCACCTTCTCATAGGTGTCAAGTGAAGAATCCACAAATGCTTAGTGGTAATATGTAAAGCACAGTGGCAACAGGAAGCGGCTTCTCAGATTTTCAGTGCTACAAAATAAGGTCAGACGATGCTAAATAGATGATGATGATGTCCAACAAAGCATCTATATTGTCAACTAATATCAATCACCCAGTTTGTTTTGTGAATTATTGCATACTAGAGTTGTTTTTCTAATCCCTCTAAATTGACCATTTGAACATGACAGCATAGAAAAAGCCTGGGCTGGGCCAGAGGTGAACGGTGTAATTTACAGCCTTTTGTTAGGTCACACAGGTGAGAGTCCTCTCTGTACCTCCCTCTGTTCTCTCCCATTGAACAGGTGTGTCTTCTCTCTCAGGTCTGATTCCTCTCCACCGCCCTTCCTATCCTTTCACCCTCCCACCAGCCCAGCTAGCCAGGACAGGCTTTCTTCCACTCCAAAACCATGATTGCATTCTTGAGCTATTCCCCCCCCCCCCCTTCAGAAAACGAGGCCGCATCTCGCTCCCTTTCAAGTACAGGCTGCCGGCCGCGTTTTCCCTTTGAAGATGTAATCTTGGAAAACACAGAGACATCTCTAGGATTATCTTAAATGTCTTCAGCATGTCAACAGCCTGGCTCTGTTGCAGAGCGGCGCGGGCTGTTTAAGGGGCCGGCGATGATGACAGCCAAGGAAAATGTTGTACTGCAGAGGTAATCATAGGGTCAACTCCGCTGACTCCATTCAGGCTAAACTCCCACTGTTAGAATGGGATGATAGCAGATACAATGACATGATGTATTTTTCCCATGTGGAAAGCCGTGTTTACAACTGAAGGCAATAGCAGGCAGTTAAAGGACTATACCAGCTATATTGCATGTTTGAGCCTAATATATTCAATTTTCATACACGTAACGTTACTGACAATCATTTCCCAAAGGATAAAATTGGAACGGTGAATTAAAAAATTTTTTCCTACCTTCCAGACCGCCATTGGTTGCAGTTCATTCTATTAAAATCAGCTTGCTGATACTTGAAATGTTCTTGGGAAAGGTAATCCATCATTGCGAACAAGATATGTATTCAGGTTTTTTTCGAAGTTACGTAGTTTTAAGTGATCTGAAAATACTTCCTAGTGGTGCATTCAAGTGCTGTAGTGAAGAACTGACAACAGGAAACAAGGTAGGAAAAAAAATTTAATTCACCGTTCTAGTAGTATGCTTTGGGAAATGATTGTCAGTAACATTACGTGTATGAAAATTGAATATATTAGGCTCAAACATATGGTATGGTCCTTTAAGCTTTCAGTAACAAATGTTATTGGAAGGTGAGTTAATTTATCTCATGGCGTATTCCAAAATCTTTTGAAAATCAGAGGGGTGCAATATCATAACTAAGCATACACAATAAAAAGAGGAGCCTCATTGAGCGCTCACAAGAGGGAGGGTTACTATACAGCAAATTAGAGGCCCATAAGTGGGCACTCCTTGAAAAGGATCTTGACTTTGTAATCACATCAGATTTTATCAGGAGGAGATTTTAGGAAGGGTAAGTGCTGGAAAACTAAATCAGAGAGAGGCTGCCTAGGGAACACGTTGTCATCATAATTACCTGCTGAGCGATGACTGCAGAACCGCTGTTGATGTTGTTACATCTCTGCCCTCTTCACAAAGCTGTCCTGTGTGGACTGCTGCCTGCTTCAACATCTCTTTATGCTCTGTTCAGCGTGTTTGTGCTGTTATTTTTTTTTTCCTTCTTTTTTTAACCAGGAACACAGACTGCAGGCCAAAAACACAAATATTGTTTTGGTGAGATCTGGGCCTGAGATTCATGGTGGACTTACGTCAGCGTGTACGTGCGTGCGCCAGCAGGCTCTGGGTCCGCTCCTGGGAGCCGAGGTGAACCGGAGACCTCATCTTCTCCATTTCAAACATCGGCCTGCTCCTGCCGCCGCACGGGGCCTGCCTGCATGGGTTTTTATTACAAATGATCTGTTTGAATGAAACGCAGCCCGAGCTCCTCGCTGCTGGCATTTAACTGGGAGGAAATAACAGATGATCATATCAGAGAGAGAGAGAGAGAGAGAGAGAACACTCAAGAAGGAGAAACGCTTGACCTGTTTGTTTTGGGAAAATGGTATTCCTCTGCTAATTTCCTCCTGATAAGTATCTGACAGCTCATAGTAAAGTGTTTTATCTTGGCTGGAGGGAAATGGCTTCTCTCGCTCACAGCGCCAATCGATTTCAGAGACGCTCCTGCTTTAAATTGCATTTTCTGGTTTTAGAGTTCTTCTATTTGCATAGAGGTAATCAATTACACATATTAGCCTGCTGCTTTTAGCTTGACGTGGACTTTTCTTCCCCTCCCCTCGTTTCTCTCCCTCTCCAGACGCAGCTACAGACTCTCATTCTCTCCTCTTTCACTTTACACCATTGACTGCTGTTTGCCGTGTTGGGGGGCATTGATTTTTACTGCTCTCCCTCTCTCTGGTTTAACAGTTGATGAGTTGTGTTAAGACGCCCAGGGACAGCTCTGCCTGTTTTAAGGAGATGAGGTTGGCTTTTATAGCCCTCCTGCTTCCTCGGCCTTGGATGGTGTGTGTGTGTGTGTGCACATGCATGAATCTGTATGAGCAGAGCAGCCGTCTGAGACTATAGGATTCCCCCCAGGATGCTAAAGTAAACGTTGTGGTGTTAAGGGCTTTCAACAGGCAAATTTGGGCTTTGTCGCCTCCAGCATTCGAATCACTTTAAAGACTTTGTGCGGAGAATTGGTTTATCTCAGGCGATGAAGAACCACATCATCAGATACGATTACCAGGATTGAAGTGTTAAGAAAGTAATACCGAGCAAGATTATGGAAACTGGAGATGATTGTCTGTAGCAGAGGGTTGACAGAGTTTATTTTCAAAGCTGACAGGAATTCTCGTTCTGCGGGAGGCACCTTTTCCCCCCAAGAAACACACACTCGTGCACATACACACACCAGTCAAAAGTCATGGATACAGGCACAAACCTCATTTAACACGATTAGTTTCCTTGAGGATTTTGCAGCAGCCTCTTCTTATATCTGGGATGAAAGAGTTCACACTCCTGACAGGAAAACGACTGGAGTCTGCAGAAGCTATGAAGCACTCAGCTTTTGACTGCAGCATTCACCACATTATTAAGGAACATGTTGCTTTGTGGCGTGCTGCTCTCAACACCATATGTAGCCTGTTGCTCAAGTGGTAGCAATTTTCTTGTAGTCTAATGTCTCACACGCAGTATTACAAGTGAAACTCGATTGCAGATCTCCGCTCGATGTTCTAGTGCATTTATTTTCTCATAAATGTTTGCATTTTTTGCTGATTGCTCCCCGGCAGCTCTACCATCCCGGTATTTGTCTCTCTCTCTCGTTCTCTGGTATTGAGGTTTGATCTCATTTCAGATCGTGAAAGACAAAAATAACCAAGTTTTCCCAATATTGCTCATAAACTGGAATCCAATCTGGCTTCCACTTGCTAAACAAAACAGAGCTTCCCTATAGAGCTGCTGAATGATAACACAAAGAGCAATTAAAAACTACATTATATATGATTATTATGTTTTCAAGTTAAAAGACCATTTTACATGTTTGAGCCTAATATATTCAATTTTCATACACGTAACGTTACTGACAGTCATTTCCCAAAGAATATTAATGGAAGATGCATTAAAAATGTTTTTCCTACCTTCCACACCGCCAATGGTTTCAGTTCATTCTGGTACGCTATTAAAATCAACTTGTTGATACTTGAAATTCTTTGGATAGGTAATCCATCATCGCGAACAAAATGTGTATTCAGGATTTTTTTTTTTTTTTAGAAGTTATGTAATTTTTTTAACGTAAAATTACAAAGTCATGGAATTTTTTAGAAGTTATAGCATTTAAGCACAATAAAAAGCACAGAATTAATGTATCTCCAATGGGGAATATAGTCCCAAAAGAAGACCTGCATTTATGGAAAAATTTAAATGACTGTGACTTTATAATTTTGGTAACTATTAGCAGGCGAAACATCAATTTTTAAGGTGGGTGTATCGCTTGAATATTTGATTTTGAAAGATTAAGAAATTTTGCAAAATATCAGAAAAGCTGAAATACGGTTTTATCCTTTGGGAAATGATTATCAGTAATGTAAAGTATGAAAATTGAATATATGCAAAACAAACATGCAAAATGGCCGTTATGGTCCTTTAACAATGTGACGTTATAATCACTTTCACTTAAACACATCATCTTTACACACTCGCCACTCATACACAGTTTTAAGAGGGTGCATCGGCGTGCGTTATAGCCGGGTAATATCAGCCTAATAGGCTTACCTGGGACGTGGATCCTGTAAATCACATTTGTCTACGATACCTGCTCAGCTCCACACGTATTTATGGGTTTCTCCTCCGCCCTGTCCTCTTCTTTTTGGCCTCTGTCCAAAATCAACCCGTCTTCTCACAATATGTTCTCACCCCCTTCTTAAGGATTAAAAGGTGGGCAGGTGTGAAGATATATAGCGGGACACCCCCTCCCCCTCCTGTGCCACCCTGTTATTTAAACCAGCCATCTGTTGTTTTGTAAAACATTATCAAATGCAAATGTGTTAATTTTGGCCGATATGTTTCCAGTTTGGGGTATTAAAAGTCCATATGAGAATTTGTCACATTTTGTGAACTTAACACCAACTTCTGCCATGTTGAAATCCACCTGTGAACACTTAATGTATTGATTTTAATGCTCAAACAAATTCTGGAAATTGGCAGAGGTGGATGATCGTTCATGCTGTTAAAATAGAGTTTTTCCCTTCCCTTTACCATCTGGAGTGTAAATATTTTTTATTTTTTTTTGCAGTTTTACTTTAATTAAATTCAGATTTCTATAAGTCAATATTTGTCATTGAGTCTCAGAGAGATGTCTCAGCGTCTGATTGGACGTGCTGAGACACACCTCTGTGGATTGTAGGGCAGCTTGAAGTACAGGAAGCTGTTTGCAGCGGTTGTGATGAAACAATGGAGGAGATAGACAGAGGCGTGTCTTCCTGGGAGGAATGTCTTTGTTGTATGAGCTTGAAAAAAAAGGGTGCGAATAATGTAGGTCACCGTTTCTATCGTGAGATGCGTTTCTAGCTCGTCCTGTAGAATTTCTCTGAGGTTATATTTTCTATTGTGTTATTTTAATGAGAAAATATTCGTCAAAAACAGCTCTGTCGCCGACGTAACACTGTTACGTCGGTGACGTAACAGTGTTAGCTTAGCCGCTACACTGTGCCTGCTTTTATATACATATTAATTTTTCCTCACATTTTTACAATTTGCACTATTTACTTTTGCAATCACCAGTACAACAATATTCAGTTTTTCATATTGTCCTGAATATTGTTACTGCAAAACTACCTTGAGATATCATATTGTTTTAAGGCTATATAGCCCACCTCTGTCACTTAGTTAAAGGACCATACCATCCATTTTGCATGTTTCAGCCTAATATATTCTATTTTCCCAAAGGATAAAACTGTATTTCAGCTTTCGTGATAGTTTGCAAAATCTCTTAATCTTTCAAAATCAAATATTCAAGCGATACACCCACCTTAAAAATCCATATTGCACCTGCTAATAGTTACACAGCCTTATGAAGTCACAGTCATTTAAATTTTTTGATAAATGCAGGTCTTCTTTTGGGACTACAGTATTATCCCCGGTGGAGACATACATTCACTCCAAGCTTTTTATTGTGCTTAAACGATAAAATGACAAAACTTTGAAAAAAAAACCTAAATATATCTACTGTATATACATGAATATAATGGATTACCTATCCCAAGAACGTTTCAAGCATCAACAAGTTGATTTTAATAGCGTACCAGAAGGAACTGAAACCAATGGTGGTCTGGAAGGTAGGAAAAACATTTTTAATGCACTGTTCCAGTAATATGCTTTGGGAAATGATTGTCAGTAATGTTACGTGTGTGAAAACTGAATATATTAGGCTCAAACATNCTTTGGGAAATGATTGTCAGTAATGTTACGTGTGTGAAAACTGAATATATTAGGCTCAAACATGCAAAATGGCCGGTATGGTCCTTTAATTTTCTGTACAGTTATTAGGGAAAACTTAAAATACTCAGGTGGGAATATCCATTTTTGGCTAATACAGAACATTAAATACAAATCAATGTATTTCACATATTGATGTAGTTATCATACCTAAAGCTGTTTTCTCTGTTGACCTGCAACACTGAGACATATTAAACATTAGCCGTTGTTTATTGTTTATTGGATCCCTATTAGCTTCCTCAAATGCAGTTGCTAGTCTGGAGGCATAGCTATGGAATAGTAAAGCAAAATCTCTACTGGTATCATCTCAGGGTATATATCCTTACATCACCTAATCCTGTATTCCATCACAGTTTTACAACTGAATGGAAGTATCGTAGATGTGCAGAGAGACGGCGGTAACGTAAGCTTCAGTCCTACGAGTGTTCCGGGCCTACGCTGTGAAGGGCTGCAACGAAGCAGCGAGGAGAGACTTAGCGAGGTGTATTAAGGCGGTGAATCTGTGTGTAATGGACTCAGGATGAGGGCTGACCAAGCGCCAGGCTCTGCTGATAACCTTTAGGAAGGACATTGTTCCTGTGCAGTGGGGGGGTNGTCAGACTGCTGCACGGGCGGTGTGATGGTTGGTGCGGTTGCTCGCCGGTTAGTTGCTCTCAGGCAGGGTTAGGAGGCAGAGTAAATGGAGCAGTATAACAAACTCCCTCATGGCTTCCTGCGTGTACTTTTTAGTGTTTCTCTGATATGTTTGTCCTCTGTCTGAACCAGGTCCCGCCTGGCATTCCATTAAAATGAATTTAGTAGTCTTTTCTTTTGTCTTCCCCTCAGAGCACTTCTCGAAGAGGGGGTCAGCGAGAGACTGTGTGCAAGGAATACATGAAGGGAGGGGTGGGGGAGGGGTGCCAACCACAGCAGCGCTACCAGGAGGTCAAAGTTCACACAGGTAAATAGATTTTTCTTTTCTTTTAATCCACAGCTCCAAAATTGTGCATTCTCTTTGCAGTTCAGGCTTTTGTTTTTTTTTTTTCCCGACACGGAGTAGACTTGATACGCAAAGGAGTGCTGAGGGAGTGATGTGGCTGGTTTTGATTGGACCCTCCTGGGCTGGCGGGTGGGGAGGAACTGGGAATTGAGCAGTTTGCAGCTGCTGTTTATGAGGAGCTGTGCAGGATCCCGTTTGGCTCTGTCGAGATCCCAACCAGCGCCACTTACGAGTCTGTGGCCAGTGTCAGTACAGGAGAACAGAACAAAACCACGATGGCTTGAATTATTTCTTTCCAAAAATCACACTTTTTAAACATTTTATGTTTGCGTTTCTTATATGCAGGACTGGGGAATAAGAATAAGAATGTTCCTGTGGCTACACTGACTTAGTTTCTACAAGGTGTTACTTTATTATCTGCTGATTTTGAAAGTATACCCTACTCAATAATACGGTGGCTGAGAAGTGCAAAACACATTACAAATCAGAAAACACTAACAAATTACGAAACAATTAAAAAAAAAATCATGAAACACTTCACAAATTTGGAAACACTTTAATAACATTTGACGAAACGGAAAAGGTAGGGACAAAGATTCTTGGTTGTGATTGGACAGACTCATGTCTTCTACTTTTTTTCAAAGGAACTATGCATAAGTATACTGTACGTTATAACTCCTCTGAAGTGTTGCGCCGAAGTTTTCAGCCAAGTTTTAAAAGTTTTAAACGCAAATGTTTCTCCAATGCAACTAGTAACGTCTGAAAAACGTTAAAATTAGGTTATTTGTGTAACAGATGAATATTTTAAGATTAGAACATGTAACAATTTAAAGTTTATATATGTTTTTACATAATTTTAGTAATTTTAGACGTCAACTCTTCATAACAGAATGCAGATTTATCGTTTTGTAAATCTTTTTTTATTCATTCTGTTTCTATCTACTTCACATAACACGTCTGCATTAGTGCCCTCTGCAGCTAGAAAGATGAATAGCATGATATACCTCTGTGTTGCGCTAGCAGAACACGAGATTCTAAAATTTGGCAAAACACGGCTCTACAGCACAACTAGTGGACAAAAGCTCAAATAGTCATGACTCGAGATATAGCCTTTAGCGGCTAAAGGCATGGCTGATGCTATAGGATGCTATCGTGGCAGCCTTAACTTTGACGTTGGGTCTCGTAAAAATTGACTGCTGCTATGCTAGTTGAGATTTCAATTCCTGCACCTTTCGCGTTCGTAGTGCTGTTTTAGCTGGGAAATCTGTGTTGTAGCTTCCGTGGACTGTTTCAAAATGCCGTTCCAAGTTGCCTTTCTTTGGTATAGCAACGCTAGCATTGCAGCTTAGACAAACAGATTTAGAATTGAAGAAAATAAAAAAAATTATCTTCCAGTTCTTTGTGGAAGTGATAAGTTTTTGGTTTCTTTGCCTGTGATTAGATACGCTTGACAACAAATGATTGACATTGAATCTAACCAATGCCGTTCTTGCCCTCATTAATCATTGGTCATATTATATCTCACTTCCTAGGCTTGTTTAAGGCTTGGTGTATTAAGGCACAATTTTAAGTTCACTGTCACCTATTAACCCCCCCCCCCCCCNCCCCCCCAAAAAAGTGATCGATCAGCAATCAGTCCGTGATCGACAGGTTGGGCACTCCTGCTTTACGTATCTAAAACAAATGTCTCTTTAACATGGTCTTCACCCAATTGTATTTAAGTAGATAAAGTGGTCATAGAATTAGTTCACGGATGGTAAATTTCACAGAATTAGTCGCAGGAATCTCTCTACCCCTGTGCATCTCTGCCACCTAGCTCCTATTTTACATGCCTTTCCCTCATTATTCATTTCTATCAGGGATTAAAATAAGGATGGGGGTTGGCGGTAGGTGGGGGCAGATCCAGGAAGCAGAATAAAATAAATAAAGTGCTGGTTAATCTCTCTTAGTGCAATGTGTGTGTGTGAACGCTGAGCAATGCTGCCGCCCGTGGAACATCTGCCTCGAGCACAAAAACACACACATATCTGCACACACATATGCAGACAGGCACCGACACACACATGTGTGACTGGTAGGGATCAGCCAAAGCGATTAGCACACGGACGTCAGAGCACAGAAAGCGATGGGTTTAACACACACAGAAATACACAGCCAGGCTAACGGCAGTGTGACAAGTAACGCACAGTGAAAGAGAGACGGTGGAAAATGTGACGGCGCATAAACGCTTAGAACTTTTACCGAGTTTCTCTGCTGCTGTCAAACCGTAAAACCTCTCCGCTAGTATCCACGGTCTTCATATCTGCCACTTTATTTTCTCTCCTCTCACGTTAATGCATGCATAACGTGCTAACATCACATCAAACACCCGTGCAATTGAGGCAGAATTTGGCCAGACGTTCGGGATGAGCAGTGTGGAGCCTCTGCGGCTCAACTTGTTTAGAAAGCCTATCATCATTGCAAACATGTCTCAGGCTGCTGCTATTTACAGCAGAGTATTTTCCTCTGCCTCTTTAATTGGATGCATTTTCAGTCGTAGCGCCACATAGTGTGACCACTGTTTGACACTGAACACTGTGGCTGTTGTGAGGAGACGGAGTTTCGTTCGACCATTGGAGGAGAGGGGAGAGGCAGAGTGTGTGTGTATGTGTGTGTGAAAGTGAGGGCTGGGCTCCTTCGGTGTGTTGTGCGCTACATGGCATTCCTAGATAAAGGAAAGGATGTCAGAGCTTCTAGGGATTAACTCACACCATGGGAATTAGCATCCCATTCCCAGCCTTCTTTTTCATTTCATTTCTGTTTATTTCCCTCCATTTTGTATCCTGCACTCTCTCTCCTCTTTCCCTTTCTTTGTCTTCTCCTGAGTAAAGTTTGTCTGAGGAGAATGTGTTCATGTGATGCACACAACAGCTGCTGTGTTTCTCCTCTCTTGTTTATGTATGTACACATTACCGTAAATACTCGACTATAGCCTGACCCCCGATTTTGACCTGCAAATTTAGATTTTTAAAGAAACCCACAGATAAGCCGACCCCCTGATGTTGTTCCATCAATTTATTTATTTAGCAAATTACCTGTTTTTCTGGGTATTGTCATAGTATTCCTGTGATTTTCTGAAAATAATCCACGTACCGGTAAACAGCTGATTACTGTAAGTGACAGCTAACATTAAGTTTTCTGGACTTCTTTTCCTCGTCTGAATCGCATTGATGACGGTAAGGAAAGCTTTATAAATGAGCTATAATTATCACGGTGGTTATTTGGCATATTTGGCTGTGTAATTATGGTGAGGTTTTTTTTGGTTTTTGTTTTTGTTAAGACTCTCACCTGTTACGTGTTTTCAGTAATTATCCTGTACCTGAGTCGATGCGGGTCTGTCTGTGTGCTGGACATTACTTCATACGGAGTTTTGGAATTCCCTCAGCCAACCCCCTGATGTTGTTCCATCAATTTATTTGTTCAGCATATTACCTGTTTTTCTAGATACTGTCATAGTATTCCTCTGATTTTCTGAAAATAATCCACGTACTGGTAAACATGATATTTATTTCAGCAGCTGATTACCGTAACTGACNATAATCCACGTACTGGTAAACATGATATTTATTTCAGCAGCTGATTACCGTAACTGACGGATCACGGCTTACTGGTCGCAAAATGTTCTGAATAAGATGTTTAGTCAGGAAATATATCATTCTAAGGTATGATTTAAACTATTTTCCATGGGTAGTGGTAATGGGTAGTATTTCACCCCTGGAAATTTCATTCTCTGGGGTTCGATTTGAATCACTCCTGTATAAGCCGACCCCCGATTTGCTTTGTGAAATTTTGTAAAAAAAAAAAACNTTTGAATCACTCCTGTATAAGCCGACCCCCGATTTGCTTTGTGAAATTTTGTAAAAAAAAAAAACAAAACAAACAAACAAAAAAACTCAGTTGAGTATATATGGTATATATGAGTAGGAATTAGAGTGAAAGAGAGAATAAGGCCCACATTCACCCCTTGAATTAAAATATGATCTCTATCCAGATAAGGAAAAATGCACATTAATGCAATGTGTACATTTTTTATTTTTTTAAACATTATTTATGAAGAGCTAGTTCACTGAGCATAGAATGCTCTTTTGCAGGAACGCCCTACACACACACACACACACACACACACACACACACACACACACTCACAACTGGAAGCTGCCCAGTGCAACCGCAGACTTCTCTGAGCAGCTCCATTGGAGCATTTGGGGTTTAGGTGCCTTGCTCAAGGGCACCTCAGTGGTGATAATGAGGGGCAGGCCTGCTCATTCACCTCTCCAACCCTGACTTCTCCTGCCAGTTCAGGGATTGAACAGGTGACCCTTCCGTTACAAGCTCGCTTCTCTCTCTTTCTCTTTTTTTAAATTTTGTACAAATTTTCAAATAAATCCCACAAAACAAATACAAGACATTCAAAAAAAAGAAAGAAAATCATATTGACTGTGGGCATGAGCAGACATTAAGCGTGTTTACATATAAAATATAAGAAATCATTTTCCAGTGGCAATAAGGTCAAGAAAGGGGTTCCAAAAAGGCCTTCTTTTCATTAGGTTCGAAGTATAATCCGTTCATAGCTGCAGATTTTTGACATCAAGCTCGCTTCTCTAACCTTTACCACCACTGCGATGCGTTCTGCATGCAATAGGAGCTCAACCCGCTTTGTGATTGGATCTCGCAAGTATCCAGGTGTAAAAGAAGTCCATACAGCAGCGACAAATTTCTGAGATTCAGTCCACTCACAAGTTGAAACACATCAGCCCGCTTCATCTTCCGCTTGCTCTAATAAAGTTATTTTGAATCAGGAGTTGCGACCTGCTGTTCCTGCACCTGGAATGCGGAGAGCAACAGCCTACGCAAAAACTGTTAGTCACAGGCTTTAATAACGTCATGAACCGCCAACTGAGATCCGACCGCAACGCAGGCAGAATCCAAATTAATGCGCAGTGTAAATGCAACTCTGACATTTGATGTCACAATCTAGATGTCAAGGTTTAAAACGAGCCTACGGAGACTGTGATGCTTTTCCAAAAAACAGGAATGTGTGTGTTTCATCCTTGCAGGTGATATTTATTGTGCTTTGTGGTTATCTTCTTACAGCCTACTTTTCACATCTCCGCACACACACACACACACACACACACACACACACACACACACACACACACACACACACACACACATGCTGGCCTGTTTTGATAGCAAGCTGCAAGAGCCATCGAACAAACAAGTAGAGGTATAAAGTGCTACAAGTGGGAGGATGAGAGAGAACATTGTCTTCTCTTTTTCAGCTTAGGGACAGAGAAGAACAGGTTGTGTGAGGATACTTGCTACCTTTAACAACTTCTACCTGTGCCTCGGGGCCACCTGTACTCCTTTCACACAGCTGAGAGCAGCGCTGAGCAGGAGAGTCAGAATTTTCAACACATTCCTCAGCATCAGATGACATTCTAGGTACACTGTAATTACCAGAGAAACACTTTTCCTTCTGCGTATTTTGACACACTAAATGCTTGAGAATAAATTTAATGCCTGGTAATAGTTTTCCTTCAATAGAGTTCAGATGTTTTTCCCCTTTGCACAACTATAAATTATTAGATTTTGCTTTATTCACCTGCGTGGATTAAGGCTGCAGTCGCTTTGGAAGCCAAAAAAGTGAGCCGCGGTGCTTTTCTCCCCTGCAGCTCTGATTCTGATCATATTAACCTGTTTTTGGGTGTGAGAGGTGGCTTCGTATTGCCAGGCAACATGAATCCGCCACCGTCATTCGCCTGCATGCTGGCACGCTGCACTCAATTACAGTCAACAGCAGCTACATTCAGGAAGCCAGCATGAAACTCCAAGAGCCCCACTTCCTCCAACCATCACTTTTCTTTGTTTATCAATGCATTAGATCAGAAAGCTTCGGGCCCCTCTATGCTTCTGATTGGACAGCAAGTGTTTCTGTGCTCGGGGTTTTTTCATCTTGAGCCACTCTGAATGCTCCCAAAATAAAAACATTTAGCCATGCTGGGTGGCTAAAATACAAGAGTGCAAAACAATAAAACCAGATGACAAAAAGGTGCCCTCTGGTTGCAACTACCATACAGTGTGTCGTCCCAGGGGGTGGGGTTACATATGGGGGTGGAGTAACACGTGGAACATAGGACTGGACGATATAAAGTCGCATCGTGATATAAAAAAATCTTCAATATAAAAATGAAGACGTCAATATAATATTGCTAGAAAATAGTTAATGACGAGTCAAATAGCCAATAGGGTGTTAGAACTGGAACAAACTAGCCAATCAGGTGGCAGTGTCGTAATAACAGCCCGCCCACTTCCTCAAAGCAGCATCTTGCTAAACGCCAGTGAATACAGCAGTGGTGATATCTGATCGAAAGTCAGACAAAGATGTCAGAAAGCGATGAAACTCCAGAGGAAAAAAAAATCTAACGATGACTAAGAAAGGAAAGCAGCGCTGACGAAGCACGGCTGTAAAACAAACTTATTTTACCGTCTGAAGCGCTGCCATCTAGTAGAACACAGTGCGGCCGCTGTACGGGGACACACAGCAGCAAAGCCCTCGGAGGTAACGCTCTTTCTTCGTTTTCCCTTTTCCAATTCCAAAAGGAAAAATAGAAAAACAATTATTTTTTTGTTTTCCGATTCCCCATTCCAAAACGAAAATCAATTGGCCGTTATGTACACGGACCCAAACTACCATATAGTCTGCTTATTCTGCTGCGGAACCATACGAACAAAAAAAAAAAAAAAAAANAAAAAACATAAAACAAAAAAAAACACGAAGACATCGCGCGTGCTGTAGCTTTCTTTATTGGAAAAGATATGATGCCACTGCAGACTATTGAAAAAGACGGAATTTTCAGTTCATTTTCAGTTGGTTACTTTTTATGTTCAGAACATGCATAAAGAAATTGTTAAAATAAATTTTAAATTCAAGTCACTTGAAATGCAGCAGAATCTTTGTCATATTGCGATATATATCGATATCGATCAACATTGGAAAAAAAAAACATCGCGATAAAAAATTTTTTCATATCGTCCAGCCCTAGTGGAACATGACCCATTCATGGCCATCCTCACTTACTGCTAAAGGCGGGGTTGCATTTTTGTGTGGTTTTGGTTTAGGATAAAGGCCTTGGTATGACATGATGTCTGATCATGCAGTCAGACAGTAACCGTGTTCATACCTGTTTAGAATGCTCACGGTTGCTCGCCAAAACCTGCCTTCATAGAAAGGGGAGGGGTTATTAACAGGAATTCTGCATCTTCTGTGTCTCTTTGTTACTATATCTTTATTAATCATACAAACAGGGATAACGGCACACATTTTCCGATCTGTTCATCCCCCAAAGGGGTTTTCAGGCTCATCAAACAATCTGATGACACTTTATTGGAAACATAAAGGCTTTGCTGGTTAGGGTTGAGGTAAAATAACCCCACCCTCCAAACTCCAAGATGCAGCGAAGATGTCTTTTGAATGCCTGTTTAAAAAAAAAAAAAAAAAAAAAGGCATCCAGTGTTATTACAGACAGAACAGTGTAGGATGTATCATTCCGTGTCCTTCCTTTTTCATACTCAGTTCATTTAAACAGAAGCATCTTCAAGTGTTGATATTGTCTTAAATGACATCAGTCTGGTAGGCCGCCATCTTTATGCGCCCAGTCAGTCCATGATGTTATCCATCACTGGTCTCTCTGTTTAGCATCGTCAATTACCCGGAGGAAAACAACATTAGAGGCCTGAATGGGACACGGAGCCATGGCAGGCCTGACATGACTGTGTTATATGATTACACAACCTGTTGGCTGTCCGCCTGTCAAGTGTCTCCCAGTTCTGATGAATGGCTGTAATATGCTGCGCATCACAACGCGCCACGCAGAACACTCATTAATGGCTTCTCATAATGCCAGGGACGTTCCTCCAATGCCACGGCAGAATTCAGACAGAGAGAGACGGAGAGAGGGAATTGGAGGGAGAGGGAAGGGGCGGTAGTTGCAGCGAGAAAATGACTGAGAAACAGTGTTCATGAATACTCCAACCTTGTTTCCATGTTGCCGTTCAAGGCAGTAAACAAAGAAACGATAGCGTGCTTTTGCTCATTTGAATAATTTCACAAATGGCAGGGTGCCAGTGTCACAGTCGTGTGTAATTCTCATTAAACGAAGGCGGAATGACAGAAATAGGATGTGAAAAAACAACCAGAAACATAAGAATGTAAGAATGATTCTTTAAAAGTGACACATATGTTTTTCAATTAGATACGTATTTGTCCATCTGTGGCCCGTTTGCATAGATTATCAAAAAAAAGTGCGCAATGTGGCAGCACGCTGGTGTGCGAGAACATCACAATGGAGACGCTTGAAGAAAGGAGGCTGAATCTGTCGCTGCTACGTCGTCTGAAGCTCAGCTGATTGCCCTTTCTTTCAGTGAATCAGAAAACGAGATCCTCCAAACGGCTCCGCTCTCAGCTATAACAAAGAGATTTGATTGTCACAGAGGCATTGCTCTGAGAGGTTTAGAAGTAAAAAGGGTGGAAATTGTTCTGAATGAGCTGTTTTCTAGGAAGTCTATAGAGGATTATAAGGCAACAAAATAAAGGCGTTCTCAAAAATGTATGGATAGGTAATCTAGAATTTACACAAGTCTTCTTTCTCATGATTTGACAGGAAAATGCGAAATAAACTGCGCCTGAGCTTTTCCTCTCATATATTTCGCATTTGTTTCACGTTAAAGTCAGTGCTTTCATATGAACAGAGCCAGATGTTAAGAGGTTTCCACTTTTGCTCGCTCGTGCCAAGAGTTTCAGGCTCGATGGCGTGAAGCAAAAGAACAGTGCTGCACCTGCAGTGTGTGTGTGACTGTGTGCGTTTGTGTGAGGGACACACAGTCTGTCTGTGAGTTTGTGTTAGTGTGGTGTATTTGTCACAGCTGAGTTTATCGGTTTGAAATACAACACCTGCAGATGTGTCTTGTAAACTGCAGCCTGCAGCTTCTCTCCGTTCAGAGGGGACCACTGAAACAAAGCAATTAAAATAGCTCTCTACACGGGGCGTAGATTTGGTACGTGTGTGTGGGTGTGCCTGCCTCTGAATGCGTGTGTTTGTGTGTGATTTTCCATTGTTTCAAACCAATAAACGCTCGTATCCTTGTATTAAACTGAGACTGAATCCCATCTCCTCTGCGTCCAAACTGAGAAGATGACAGTCACAACGCTGCCAGTTTTGCCATATTCATGTCAGTTGAAATATGGAGGTCAGAGGTCATGACAACCTGTTGACGCAGGGCAGATTTACGTTTATGTAACACGCACACACACACAGAGCCACAGCTTTTTGGCACAGCACATTGCAGCAGTGGTTTCTTGTTGCCGTTGATCTTTGGTTCCCTCCAGCTCCAGATACCAGAGTCTGAGCTATTCCCACTCTGCTCCCTGACCCTCCTAATTGAGACCGGCTGTGGCTGAGAGCGTGCATGAGAGAGAGAGAGAGCGAGAGAGAGAGTAAAACTGAGAGAGAGAAACAGAGAGAGAACATTGAAGGAAAGTCAGAACAAAAGAATGAAAGGACCAAAGAAATAAGTAAAGTTTATTTGTATATCACCTTTCAAGAGCAAAGGTCACAAAGTGCTTCACAATAAAAAAAAAAAATCAAAATACAACTATAAAATTCACATTTGTATTATATTGTATATAAAACAAATATAAAATACATATAAATGAAAACAGCACTCTACCCAAGAAATATAGAAATAGGCAAGGAAAGGCAGATTTATTTCTATAGCACAATTCAAACATAGAGGCAGTTCAAAGTGTTTTAAACAAACAAAATGCGTTAAAACAACATTTAAAAGGCAGTACAAACAAAATAATGCAACATTTAAAATACATAGAGAATAAAATAAAGCAACATTTAAAATACATTGAGTGTAAAATAAAGCAACATTTAAAAATCATGGATAAGGTAAAAAAAAAAAAAAGATAAGGTAAAAGCAAATAAAATAATCTATATTTATAGTATATAGTAATTTATAGTGTGGTTACAGTGTGAAATTAATTAAATTGGCCCCAGATTGAATTGCAGTGCAAAGCTTAATTAAAAGCAGCGCTAAAAAGAGAACTTTTGAGCCTGGTTTTGAAAGCGGTTACGTTAGGTCAGGTTGGAGCAGACCTGAGACCTTCTGGAAGTTTAAACAGAAACAAGCTACCCAAAAGCTAGTTTAAAAAGATAGGTCTGAAGCTGCTTTTTAAAAGAGTCCACTGATGTTAAACTTGGTGGGAGAGTGTTCCAAAGCATAGGAGCCGCGACCTCAAAGGCTCTTTAGTTTTGAGCCTTGAATGAGGAATGACCAGCAGACCCTGCTCAGAAGATCTGAGAGTCCTGCCTGGAATATAGGGCTGTTTGAGATTCACAATGTTTGATGGTAGGACTAGACCAGGGTTCCCCAACTAGTTTGGCATGCTTGACATGCTTGACATCCCCCCCCCCCCCCCCCCCCCNGACCCAACCCGATCTTTTCCTCTCATTTGATAATAACAACCGTAAACAATTTTCTAATTTTTATTTATTTTTAAACGTAACCCTTTACAACTGCAGTGGCCCGGCACCAGGCCCAGCACTTCCGTTGTAGCATTTGCGGTGTTTTATAATCACCATTTCTTAATAAAATGGAGATATATGAATGTCTACGGAAAGCTTAGATTCTCCCGAATAAAATGAGCCCGAGCATGACATTTTATGACCACGCAATCCCGAGATAAATTTAGCTAAAGCACAAGCTAAAACCTAGCCTCGTCGCTTCTCGATGATGTAACTTCCGAGGGCAGTCTAAATTTTAAAATGCGTCTCTGTGATTCAATAGTAGACTAGCAGAGGATGTGATTGATGGGTCAGTGGTCCTATCAGCTTTTACGTAGCCATGGCAACAGGCATGCATTCCCCGTGCTTAACATGTGTGTAATATTCCACTGACAGACTGGAGACCATGTGCTCATCCCTATGTAGATTCACGATGCTTTATAATCACCATTTCTCAATAAAATGGAGATATATGAATATCTTCGTGAAGCTTAGATTCTCCTGAACAAAATGAGCCCAAGCGTGACATTTTATGACCGCGCGATCTCAAGGTAAGTGCAACTAAAGTACAAGATTTTTTTGAGAAGTCATCTGAGGGCCTGATAGATAGGACCCACAGGCCGCATTTGGCCTGCGGGCCACCAGTTTGGGGATCCCTAGACTAGACCTTCCCTGGCCAACTCTGGTCAAGTGGAAGAAGGCTGTGTGCTCAACAGTTGGCCCCATGAAAGCCAACCCCCCCCACCCCACACACACACACACACACACACACACACACACACTCTCTCTCTCTCTGGCTACGAGCCAAGCAGAACCAAGCACAATGTCTTTAATGTGGGAGTGTCATAGCATAAGGAAGGGAAAAAATGATGGAGAGGAGTTTGGAGCAGAGAGAGAGCTAGAGGCGTAAAATGGAAAAGATGGAGGGAAATCAAAGCAGAGAGTTGGTACGAGGGGCGGTGAGTCCGGTGACAGCTGCATGCGTGTCGATGTGGGTGAGGGTCCGTCCGTCTGTCAGAGGAGATATTTCTGTCTGTTTAGTGCTGCCTTACTGGCTGCCAGAGACACTCCTCATGTCATCGCCAGGTCCCTGCTGTCACTGGCTAAAAAGGAGAGAGAGAGGAGTGTGTGTTTGCGTGAGTGTGTGAGGGAGAGTGACAGAGAAATAAACTCCAGCAGCTGTCTTCATTCTGTCAGGGCTGAACGACATCTAATTGGGATTTTTTTTTCCCAGGTTGTTTATAACAAATTAATCTCCAGGTCTGTATCAAGCAGAACTGGTTTGTACGCTGTAAAATGTGACAAGTTGATCTTACTTAACAAAATCTAGGAAACCGATTGCCTTGAAAAAGGTAAGTAAATATAACTGTTAGTCTTAAGTTATGTTTNAATCTAGGAAACCGATTGCCTTGAAAAAGGTAAGTAAATATAACTGTTAGTCTTAAGTTATGTTTATGTCTACTTGAACTTAAGACTAATAATTATATTTACTTTTTCAAGGCAATCGGTTTCCTGGATTTTGTTAAGTAAGATCAACTTGTCACATTTTACAGTGTACAGAGCAAAATAGAACTAATTCTTACATGAAAAAAAGTGAAATGCTGAATGAGTTTGCTTCACGCTGACATCAGTCTTCCCAGGATTCTCTCTTTCAAGCCAGTCAGCTGGAAGAAAGTCAGTTTCAAAGTAAACTTATTTAGTTTTTCATTCTCTGGCTGTGTCAACCCCTAAATGCTGCCCAATTACAGCATTCTTTTGAACTCATTTGCACTTGCCATCTTATCGCGCCTCTTTAATCGGAGGAGAAACGGTCATGTGACGCCGATTAAAATGACACCAGAGCTATTTTCAAATAGCTCAAGATATCATGTTACCTTATCGCCAACCCTTCCTCAAATGTGAGAGAATGAGAGCTTGTTGCACCTGTAAAGCAAAATGAAAAGACAACATGAATGATATGTGGCCGAGTGTCAGATTTGTGTAGGAGGCAAAATTATGCGTAATAATCATAAATATAGCATACTGTTTTGAGTTAGCAGGGTCGGCTGAATGTAAGTATGGGCGGCATGGCTGAAAATCTCTACATTATGGATGAATTATGTAGTTTCACTCCTGAAGTAGTTCACATAATAAACTGCTACTCTTAAAGATTTTTCTTTTGTACAGTTTATATACAGTATTTCCAGGTGATATAATTAAACCATTGAACAGCTTTTTAAATTTTTGTTGCTTAATACTTTGCTTATTAGCAGTCACAAAGGTCTCTGTCACTCAGTACGGTGAAGGAAAAGTGTTAATATAGAGACATGAATGATTTAATTTGGTGCTTTCAGACCTGAATTTTGGAACTAAACCAGGAAGTACTTTGCATATCCAGAACAGGAAGAGAGTTCCAGAGAGTTCCTTACTTGGATTCTCTCACGAGGATTATGGAAATTCAAGCAAGTAAAATTCTACTACTTCGCGATACGAGTTCTTGATTTTGCTCGCGATTCTGAGTTCTACTAAACGTAGCCGAAATACTTTCATTTCATGTGAATAAAATTTTTCAGATCCTCATCTGCACAAATAGTGTAGTCATCTGCATAAATACAGAGAATGGCTTGAATCTCCTCATCAATTTTGTGTAGTTTTACATTTTCTTAAAAAGTCATGAAATGTCACTGTTGGTGTTCCACTGCACACAACAAGCTAAAGGTGAATATATAAAAATGTCTGTGGTTCACCTGTTTGGGCTTGGGAAAGCAATGAAAGCAATGTTTTAGGTACGGGCAGTCCCCAGGTTACGAACGAGTTCCGTTCCCACGGCTGTTCGTAAGTTGGATTTGTACGCAAGTCGGAACAGTTACGTAAAGTGTGTGTATCTAGCGTATATAATTTACTTTGGTGCTTATCTAGTGTATAAATTTTACCTTTCTATGCATAAGAAACATTAAAGAAACACTTCCAGATATCTTAAAACATTGTAAACATAATAATACAGTACAGTGCAGAATTAATAATTATGCAGTGGCGCACCGCTGACGATGCGCAATGTTTTGACATGCATCGTAAAGTACTGCGCTGTTCATTATTACGAATTATTGTATGTAACTCGAATTTTTAATTTAATAGGTTTTATGGTAGCCGGTTCGTAAGTACGGGTTGTTCGTAAGTTGGGGACTGCCTGTACCATAATTTCGATGTTAAAATGACTCCTGGTTCCTTGGTGTGAAACAATCAAAAGTTCTTGAGTTCCTTGAAAAGTTCCTGTTGAGCGAAGCGTCAATATCTTCATCACTTACAGGATCGAACTATGAAATCGTGGTATATTCCTTCAAATCAAGGGTTCTTGTCTCTTACTGTTATGGTGTGCTTTAGCCTGGAGTGCTTGCCATTGACTGTTTGATTGCAATCATCTGTTGTTGGAATACTGTTGTCTGATTACAAACATGTGTTTTTTGCCTACCGAGATGGCCATGAAGTGAGGTAATGGAATATTTTAAAAATTTAAGAGCATTAGCGAGGTACTACAGCTAAGATGGCACTTCTGATTTAAAGTTCCTCAGATTTCCTGGAGTCTTTGATTGCTCTGCGCTGTCTACTCATCTAAGCTATTGTTTCTTCTTTGGCTCGGGATCTGAAATTTGGATGTGGGCCTGTTTTGTGGGTCTCTCTCCAGACAACAATATTTGTATGATTTAATGAACCTCGGAAACAGAGTCACTTAATTCTCTAAATGCAGTCCCCAGTCTGGAAAACCCCTGGTTTAAGCTGTGTTATGAGCTATCACACTGCCATTGCCTATAATTTTGTGGCAGCCATGACAACATTAGTCCAGCTTTAGGGTTCTGGACTGTCAGTATGAGCTTCCTCTGACTCCTCTGGTGTCCTGTCAGCCCTGTAACCACACACCGGTGTTTATGTTCTTTAGGTTAACACGTTTATCTCCATGCGTAACCTGAACCCTCAACCTACACGGACACTTGTGTGGTTGCGTGCGTGCGATTTCTGCAGCTGCAGGATGCGTCTCTTTCTCCTCGTCTCTCTGCAGAAAGAGCTGCAGGGACTTGCCAGTATTTTCATTCCCTCTGGAGGCATTTCCGCTCGCTAACAAAGCCCGGTCTGCATGATGAAACGGAGAGGAAGCAGCTTTTGTGAGGGGAGCGCCCGATTTCAGCGTGTATGTGCACTGCTGACCCCAGCTAATAGTTTAGTAGATGCAGATTTAGTTTTTATTCACAATTCAGCTCGCCCCGAGCTCTTGTTTGCTGACGAGTTTACTACACCACAAGAACAAGCCGACTCTGTTTCCCATTCAGAAGACAGAGTCGGCTCCTGTTTGCCTCTAATTAACTGATATAATACCTAGCTTGTTGGATAGGTTAGTGCTTTTTACAGAGCTTGTTAACCACTGGGCTTTCACAGTCCTGCTTCCTCTGTTACCGTTGCCAAAGGAAATGTGCGCTGTAACCCAGGTTGCAGTTCTCCAGGGTGTCTGGATCTGGCATCAGATTGAATACAACCGATATTGGTAGAAAATTACTCCTTTTTACTGTTCTGGGGAATTGGAAGGTATAAATTAGTCTTCGCCCCCACATCTGCAGTAAATAAATAACAAAATTTATGACCAGCTCTGCTGCTTTTTTGGATTCTGTTTCTCAGTATTAATTTTGCTGTTGGATACTCTTCCTTTAGTTGGTGGTTTCCAGAAATAACTCCTGGCTTTTGGCAACAGCTGAGGTCGAAGCTCACACAAAACATCGTTTTCATTGCCTCACTGTGGGTCATGACACAGCTACCGAAAGTTTGGGATGTTTTTCAAAATGGGAGCGGAGACGGACAAACTGCAAGGTCTGGTAACCACAATGTCTTAGCCTTGCAAGTGCTGAAGCTGCGATCGGGTCCATGCATCGTTTGCAGACAAGCGTCCTGTGGGTTGACAGCCAGGGCCCTGTGACACATGCTTGTGCCCATAAACAGGGATTTGGCCCTCTGGAGAAAATAACCTTGATAATTACTGGGTGCATATGGACCTGCCCACAGCGGGAGGGGGAGGAGAAGAGTCGGAGTGCAGGGTGGGTAGACTGAGAAGGCGAGGGAAAGAGGCAGAGAACCACATCCGCTGGTGCATTCCTCCATGCTGTGTCATGCTGGTGCCGAGTTTCCCCTCAGTTTGCATGGAGATCTCCACGGGCGGAGGGTGCGAAAGATTACTGACACAATGCTCAGGGCTGCAAATGCCTGCATTTTTTTAAGTTTAACAATGCAACAAGCCACACACTCAAACTCCCTACGGTACCAGTATGACAACAAAACTATACAAAGAGTTGACACAAGAGGACTACAAGACAATGAGGGTAAATTGGAGACATACGGAGCAATCTGAGAAGAAAGACCTGATGAGCTAATAGTGGATTTGCTCATAGATTTAGATGTCTCTCCTAGGGTTGGACGATATGAATTTTTTTTTTTTTATATTGATCAATATCGATATATGTTGCAATATGGCAAAGATTCTGCTGCATTTCAAGTGACTTGAATTTATCTGTCATTCAGCTGGTTAAAGAGGCCTTGTTGAACCTCTGCATGGTGTGCCTGGCTACTACAGGGCCATTCATGCCTGCAACGGCAGAAACAGCCAAGTTCTGCCATCAGTGCTGCAGCTCATGGAAATGACAGCAGCATTTTGCACGGTAAGCACACTTTCCCCAGAGCAACCTCCTAACCCTTTTTTGTACGTTTGGATTGCTTTTCAGAGAATCAGAAGCTCAACTCATACAGAGCATGTGTCTGTACAAACACTGCTCATATGTCAAGCGTGTTCTCTGCAGCATGTACGCCGCCTACATTGAGCGTACAGTGAAACGACTGATCTGTTCCCCGAGGAATCGTACAACAACAGCATCACACAGGAACAGATCCTTTTGTGTGGCGTTAAATGCTTGAATTTCAAACAGAGGACGTGCAAAAAAAAAACCAGTTTGCCAGTCTTGAGATTTATTTATTTTTTTTCCTGCCTGTCAGTTTTGCTGTGTGCGTTTGTCTAATAGCGGCTCATCCTGTCACAGCTGACCTGTGCCTTACTGAACCATTCTCCCTCGGCTTCTCAGTCCCAGTGTGACACACACAGTGAGGACATACATGAGAGACATGACTTCATTTTGCTCGCCTCCGCCTTTCTGTATTTAACTCTCTTTCCCTCTCCCACCCTCCCCTTCTCATCCTTTTTGTCTTTCTCCTCTACCCCTCGCTCTCTGTCTGCAGTTCTTACATCTTCCTGCTATGATTAGCGATGGTGTTTTTTTTCCCCAGTCGGTGTAATGTCTGGAGCTTCCTGTGTCCTTGGAAGGCAGCCTAATAAGCTCAGACACACACTGCTGTCTCCCAGCTCCATAGGCCTATTCTCCAGCGTCACCTAGCACGCTCTGAGATAAACAAAGACTGCCACACGCACACGCACACACACGCTAACACAGTGTGCTAATAGATCAGCATACCAGCCCGCTGAGAACAGCAGCGATGCTACCTCGCTATCTCTGACCTTCCGTGTGCCAATCACAACAAA
The DNA here is from genome assembly GCA_014773175.1 of Lucifuga dentata. NCBI lineage: Eukaryota > Metazoa > Chordata > Actinopteri > Ophidiiformes > Bythitidae > Lucifuga > Lucifuga dentata. The sequence goes on from VXCM01000391.1 coordinate 73,620, forward strand.
TTTGCTCTCTGGTTTAAATATGGGGAGGAAAACAGTGTAAATTGAAAGCAGAAATCCCCGTGGTGTGAGACGAGATGAGCCTCTGAATAAATTATTCAGGTGGCAGCCTCTTTCCTGCATGATTCTCACCTTCTGCTATGTTTAATGGCATCTGTGATGACGCCCAATGGAGATTAATCCAGATGTAAAACACTGGTGTGTGAGTGTGTGCACGCGTGTTGTTATATTTGCACATGCGTTGGTATCAGCCTGTGTGTGTGGCCTGCTCAGCCTTCTTCTCGTGCATCCCGTTGTGCTGTGTGATGGGGAAACAAAGCCTCAACAGGGGAATTTATTTCTTCTCCTGAGAGGGCTGTAAATAAACAACTGGTGAATCAATGCCTCCATTTGTTTTTTCTCTGATAATTCTGACTGTGTTGTGAGGCGGAGTTACAGTGTTTTAAGCAGGCAGCCAGTTATATTTCCTCTTGGTGAGAGTGGCAGACACGCCGCACCTGACCTCATGTTTCATTACTGTGGAGTTGAAGCTTATTTAGCACCACGATGGAGCATTTGCACACGATATGCGATAGAAAAAAGATTCAGGTTACCTAAATCAAAAACAAATATGTTACAGTCAGGGCTGGCCCTAGCCTTTCTGGGGCCCTAGGCAAGTTATTTGCTGGGGCCCCCCCATCCAAGGGCACGAGAGATGGTATTTTTGGTGTGAATGCTGTCAAGCTAANGCTGGGGCCCCCCCATCCAAGGGCACGAGAGATGGTATTTTTGGTGTGAATGCTGTCAAGCTAAATTAAATAAATAAAATAAATAAATAATAAAACATGAATATCTGTGGATTACTAAATATTATTTGTCATTTCTACTCTTATTTCACTCTCCCCAACAGCCAAAAGTAAAATGCAAATTAAACACATTTCAAACTACTGTAGTAATTTCTAATAATGTATGAAAGGGGCATGGCTACCCTTTACCTCCCATTCTACAGTATTAATCTTACATCCCACAATTCCCCCATCCCACTCCATAAACATCTCTGAGCCTCATATTAACTAAAACGTAATGTCAAGCCATAATATGCATAAATTCCATGTTATATTAGTTCTGTGCTGAATAAAGGTGCATTTTATAACACACCTTTAGTGAGTTGTCTAAGTACATTGAGCTCTATATATACTGTTCCCACTTCTATCAGGTAATATACTGTAGCTCACAAAGTTAGTGCATAGATTTAGTTACATCTCTGCAGCTCCTGAACTTATTTACCACTAATGAAAGTTCACTTTAGTTTCACTGTTGGCGTGGGGGCCCCCTAGCGGCCGCGGGGCCCTAGGCAACCCCCTAGTTCGCCTATACCATGGGCCGGCCCTGGTTACAGTGCACAGTAATGTACAGAGCCATGGTCATCTGGAACTCACTGCCAGTGCATATAATACAAGAAAGTAATAAGGATCGGTTTAAAACTTTGTTAAAACAGCATCTGAAAGGACAGCAGTAATCTGGATGTAATGAATTGATATAAATGTNTTTGTTAAAACAGCATCTGAAAGGACAGCAGTAATCTGGATGTAATGAATTGATATAAATGTACCTCATACTGAACCCTTAGATTTCTTATTTTATGTTTATTTGACATCTTATTGAAATGTGACAATTTTTGTTTCTCTTTGGATTTCCTTCTTTTTTTTTTTTTTTTTTTTTTTTTTTTTGAATTATTAATTTTAGGAAATGGAGCTGTTTTGTTTGTTCTGTGGTGTTGTTGTATATATTGTGTGTGTATTCTGTATGTCTGTTGGACCCCAGGAAGAATAGCCAATGTGTAAGCTGGTGGTAATGGGGATCCTAAGAAAGAAAGGAAGAAAGAAAGAAAGAGGCAAAAACCATTGGCGTTAAATATTGTGCTAGGGCTGGGTGATATGGCCTAAAAATAAAATCTCGATTTTTTTTTTTTTTCCACNTTTTTTTTTTTTTTTTTTTTTTTTGGGGGGGGGGCGTTCTCTAAACTGTTTAAAAAAACAAAAAACCCTAATTGAAATGAGTATTTTCTTTATTAAACTAATAAGTTGTCAAGCTTTCTAAACAAAAACTTTTAAAATACAAGTTTTTTTTGCAGTAACGTTCAGGTTCCTGTGAGGAACACCAGCTTCCTGTCTGCCTCTTGATGCTCTGACATGTTACAGTTTTCCACCTACAGACCCGTTTGCTGCACCGTGCCATGAAGCGCAAAACCGAACAACTTCCAAATAATGAAGAGACGTTACCTTTTTTAGAAATGAGCTCATCTTCAGTCGAAGTGTTTGTTAGCATCTTGCTAGCATGTCTGACCTGCTGAAAGCTTCGTGGGCATGACATCAGCGAACGTGACGGAACATTGATTGGTAAAGTTGCAGACCGTGTCTGTGTCCGCTGCAGGCGGAGCCGCGGACCCTCATGGACACGCAAAAGTATAAACAAGGCTTGTAGGTTTAACGCATACAAAACGGGAACGGGTTTGATTGACGGAGAGCGACCCGCTTCCACATTTTCCCTGTTAAAAATAGTGAGATAGTAGTTTTTTAAATCCCGATTTTCTGATTCAGCCATTTTACACATCGTGCCAAAACGTAAACTCGAATTAATCGATTAAATCGATTTATGGCCCAGCCCTATATTGTGCATCTGCTTCGATTCAACTGAAGACCTAAGAATAGAAGGAGTCGCAGTTTACAAGATCCTTCATCAGGAGGGAACCCCAACAAATATGTCTGGTCCCCAAAAAACATTTAGCATGAAAACACACCAGAAGCAACACAGGAAATGCTGCAAGACCACACGAGACAAAGTTTCCTTCTTCCAAAAATGGATATCTGCTGATTTGTAGGGAAAGGCAGAGAACAAACAGACTAGGAGCCATGCTTGCTGATGTTTTCTTGCAAGTGTTTATTCAGGCATATAAATGTTATAATCAGAGTTAGCCACCTCTGTGTGCATTTCCTCACCCGGCATACTCTCCTTATACATTACAGCCTGACTTGCATTTCTTGCCATAATTGCATTACAGACATGTATGCTACAGGAGTGTAGCATACATGTAAATGTACCAGTTGATTTGCTGCAAAATTATGCAATTCCCTGACTCTAGCAGTAACAAATATATATAAAATATCATATGCATGATAAGTGAATATCAAATTTTAACACATTTGTGAGTCTTCATGCGGTATTTCTGCAAAGATCTTGACATTTTAATGTGACTTTTGTATTTTCATCCTTATTCTGTTTGTGATAATTCTTTGTGTTATGTAATGTATCTTACTGCAAGCCATTTTTCCTATTAGGGACAATAAAGTCTTAGACTTGAACTGGAAGAATCAACTGTTATTTTCCCTGATTGGGGTTCTGTGGCGTGCAGTAATGGTAATGAGCAGAATACTGGTCCTGGAAAATATGAGGGGAGTTACTTGTATTAGCTATGGTTCAATGACCAATAGCAGCAGTGAATAATAGTCTGAGAGAATGAGCTCAGTTCTTTAGGAAGAAAGGTAGCATCTCAGTGTGTAAACCCACTGATTAGGAGCAATCATTTAGCTAATACTGCTATTGCTAATGCCAACATATGACTATACAAAAGAGCCTGTAATGAGTGCTGGTTTACCATGTTTCTTTGTGCTCAAGTACCCCTCTCTGTATCCCATATCCAAGTGTGAAATTAAAATATCAGATCATATTTGGTTAATTAAACCCATATGACTAATTTAATTTGACTTAAATATGGGGGAAAATGAATAAATCATGGAGGCGTCTTTAGCTTGCTAGCGCTGGTGTTAACAGTAATTAAATATGAGGCAATCTCTGGCCTGTGAAGATAGCTCTAGTCTTTTCTTTATGCCTACTGTACGAGTCCATATGTGGAAAAATGAAAGCCAGACATTTTTGGGAAGCAATCTGGTGGAATATTAATGAAATGATGTGGGGGTTTCAAACGCTGAAATAAGATGAAGTTAAAGATGGAGTCCTATAAAATAGAGTAGTGCATTAATAGTCAGCGAGCGGTCGTCCCATTAGGAGATCTACGCATCGAGCCAGAAGCAGAGACGGAATATTCCTCCATGGTTTGAGTCTGGAAAGTTCAAAGCTTGATTGGAGCCAAGCAGGAAGAGAAATCAACTTGTGTTTGTCATTTATGTATTTTATCTTTCATATTCATCAGGGATTAGAGATGTACATTCTCCCCAGCGCTGTCATTTCTTGCATGCTCCCAATCTGTCAGATGCATGACAGGGTGCTTTATTACACCTCCATAAATGATGCCACCCAAGTCTTGTTGTCCCAAAGCTAAAAAGCAGATTGTGTTTTGTCCGGGTCCCTGATGTGTATTGCTTTCTGTTTTTCTCATTCTAGACCCGCTCTGTGATTGATGAGGATTAAGAAACGGATTTCACCTAATAGGAAACACACAGGAACGCCCTCATCTGCTGGTAAGAATCCTGATTTATCAGTCTATGTCTTCATCTGAACAATCAAGCATCAGCTTGTAGGGTGACGCTGACATGCTTCAGCTTGTCATTTGTTTGGTTTAGTTTGAATTTTTATCTTCTGTTGTGTCATGCCAGTCACGAAACATACAAGCCTTTGACCAGTAACAGACACGTGAGACTAAGAGTGCTTTCAAGAATGAAAACAGAATGTATTGTGTTTCCGTAAAGCAGAAGAACATACAGAAGTTTTAGTGTTTTGGACAAAAGTTGAGCTCAGATCATCCGTGAAGAACAGTGCTAAGTGTTCTTTTTTGTTGTTTGTTTGTTTTTGGGGTCTGAAATTGATAATGTGCTGTATCTGATTGTCCAAATGCTGTAAGAGAAAGAAATTGAACCAAAGACACTTCAGAACATACTGATATAATCTCCATCAGATGTCGACTGGCATTATTTGGAACGAAAGCACACGGCTGTGTTTTGATCTCCATGATCAGGATTGGGATTTGTAGGTGTGAACGTTCCTCGTTGCATGGCACACATGCTGCTTGTGAGGTAACAGGGCAGAAGAACCAAGTAGATTGTGATGCCAAGCCATTTTATGATAGGCTACATCGCTATTGTCCTGCTATCCAGGTGGATTCAAAGCATGTTCCAAGACCACGTCCTTGCATTTATCTTGCAGTGGTCACACTTATCTTCCACGCTTAATGCTTTTCTTCAAGCTCTCCCCAGGGTGTGAAACCTGAAGAGCAGTGTTAGCAGAGTTGAGGTACCATGTATGGCTATTGATTGGCCTCTATCGATACCAATATCAATCTCCAGGCAGAGGACAGCTGCTAATCCCCGTATTCCTCACCTCCAGCCATTTGCTTTCTTCTGCATAACCTGGAGGAGAGATCTGGTTGATGCAGAAACATGCATGAATACTATGCGTTCAATTATCCTTTGAAGAGCATGAATATACTGTATTATAATCAGTTATACGTTGAATGGCTTGAATATTAACCCTCTGGACCCCAAAACCCGCCGGCAGGTTTGAAAGGCATGTTTTCTTTAAACAATCGGCAAAATTACACCATTTGCCATAGCCAGAGACTTTAAAAATCAAAATTATCGTCGGGTTTTCAAATTTCCGACGGTTCTTGAACTAACCATGTCTGCCTAACATGGAAGTAAGGAAACTTAACCAAATCTAAGCTTAAAATAGTGATATTTCCTGAAAATCCCTTTATTATAAATGTCTCATTTAAAAATTTGCTAAAAATAAACCCTTTATACAATCCAAATTCTGTAAAACNATTATAAATGTCTCATTTAAAAATTTGCTAAAAATAAACCCTTTATACAATCCAAATTCTGTAAAACGCAACAAATTCTGCGTTTTTCGCTGCAACTAGCAAGCCTGGAGCGCCTCTGGTTTCTTTAAAAGTCACATGACAACAATTAAGCAAGTCATTGGCTGAATGTAGACTGCAGAGGCACACTAAGCCTATTGTTAATAGAGATTATAGGTTGTAAATATAAATAATTCAGTATGTATAGTCCCTTTTTTTATTATTATTATTTTTTTAATTTTATTTTTCCAGTATTGGTAACACTTGTGGGCACTTGGAAAAATGTTGTATATATAGATTACATCTTTTTTCAATTTTTAAAAAAAAATTATCAGAGAAATTCAACTTACTTTTTTTCTTGTTTTATGATTGATGACATTATAACTGTATTATACTACACAAAAGACATTTTTGAGTTCTTCCTACATATAGCCATGATTGTGCTGCTTCCATAGAGGTGCAGGACTTGCAGGTACAGTGAAAAATGAGCCACAGTGATAAAAATGTGACAGGAGCAAAAACCACCCAGAAAGTGCTACCTGAGGTCCGGAGGGTTAAGTGTTCGGTTATCCTTTGGTAGAAAAGAAACACCCCATCAATCCTCATCACGGTATCAAACAGCCATTGACTGACATGATGGATCATGTAACAGAGGTGAATGAGGATGAGAAGAAACAGAAGAGCAAAGGTCATCCCATCATGTCCCTAATACATTAAGCAAAAAGCGTTGTCATCCGTCTGCCTTTGTCTGCAAGGCTGCGCAAAATGTCGACAGCGTAGTTTGTATACAGCATCAAAGCGCTGGAAGGTGAATAATTTTTGGTGGCATCTGCACATTCTGCAATATGCTAATGAGCAAAGCTGCAAAAGCCAGATTGCCAGGAGAGAGAAGGGGAGAGGTGGAGAGAGAGAGAGAAAAGAGGGAGGGAACAGAGTGGGAAAGAGAGGAACAGACGGAGGCTGGTGTAAATTATGGATGCAACCTGCGATTTCCAAGAGGAAAAGAAACGAGAAAAGAAGAGAGAAACCTCAAGTCATGCATATCAGATTACGCATTTACCACATTTTCTTATTACGGTCTGTTAGCCAACGCATAGACAATCTGGCCTCTGTTTCTGTGTGTGTTGTGTGTGTAATGCAAAGCACTGTATCAGTGTGTTTCTATAGTCACATGACCCAGGATAGTTCACACAGTAATGGATCCATTCTTGTGTTTGTCGCTGTTACCCTTTACTTTACATCACAAAACTCAAACTGTGGATAATTCCGCAACATTTTTTTAATGATGCCTTTCTATAAAAACAGAGCTGACCTGTTTTATTTTCTTAAATTTTTGCTCGTCAGGCATTTTGCCTGCTTGTGCAATTCTGGTTACAGCGAGTTAAAGTGTGTGTGCGTGTCCTCCTACCACATCCCACCCTTGTGTGCCAGTCCCTTAACAGCCCACCTGAATAATGGATCCATTCTTAAGTCATGTCTGTGACTGGGGCCTATGCAGTGGTGTGGTTTCCCTACCAGAGATGGAGGAGAGAGGAGGGGCTGGCGGTCTGGAAATAGCTCAACTTGGGCTGGGAGCACCTTAGGTGGGCCTCTGTGCCAGCCTCACCTTCCTGTAACACTCTTGCACGACAAAGGTACAATTCTGTCCAACAACCAGACAGAATCTGCACCTTAGAAGAGAATATGCAACATGCGACCCGACTGATCTCCTCAAATACGACAGGAAAGTTTGAAAATTGCTGCGTTTTCAGGCATTGCGCTTAAAGAGCCGAAAACAAAGCATGAAGCTGTTTTGGGTCTTGCCTGCGTGTAAATGTGTGTTAATGTTCAAAGTAGGTCATTTATTTGGAACAGGGGCGGTCACAGTGTGCCTCTCTGGAGCAATGTCAGAGTGGAGAATCATCTCATAAGCAGACATGATTAGATTTGATGTTTATGTGTTAAATCCAAACCCTAATATACCAGTTTGAAGGTGAAAATGGCCATGTTCAATCCACAGACATCAGAGATAGCACCTAAAAAGCAGACGTAATCAGATTATCAAACAAACAGCTAAGAAGATTAATTCTGATCTCTTTTTTTTCCATTGGAAAGGACATTAAATCTGAAATTTATAAAAGCCCTTCAACTGATTTCCTATTTTGCTTTATGTCCCCCAAGTTCTTTTTGTCCTCTGTGAACCTTTTGTTCTGCCTTCAGGCTTTTAGAAATAGCTTTACTAAACAGAGTATCATATCAGCCTTTAAAAATATCTTCACAGGTTAGAACATGAATCTGAACTGTGAGCAGATATTGTACTGGTAGCGTTAAAGCCCATAAATGTAAGGATGCTTCCACCCGATATAAGTGGTGAGTGTGGCGTTCCATTATTGTGTATTGGGAGCTCAGCGGTGACTCCTAACATCGCGTCACGCCACCTTGGCGCCATGCAGATGCGAACAGATTCTCCGTTTGGACGCGGCGCTCAAAGTTCAATCAAATTCAACTTTGACCTTTCTGACGCTGACCTTTCCAATCAGAGAACAGCTGTACGTCGTAAGCAGAAGCACCGCCGCGATGGAGGAGAAGCTCGTAACCTGTGTAGAGCAGTTTAGAACGATGACTCGACATTCGCCGTTTTTTTGTTTTAATTGATTTTTATAGTGGATCGCTGGTTTTTGGATACAAAATCAATTCTAAACAAATGAACAAGTTTGAATCAATTTGCATTTATTACAAGTGTATTTATTAAAATAACCAAGAGGCTTCAGTGTCAGGGATCATTCGTAGTCAGTTTGTCAAAATGTATTTTCTACTTAAGCAGGATTTGTTCAGTTATAACCACAATGTATTTTATTAAATGTAAATATGAAAACAGTAAAATGTATTTCAAGTACAGAAGCGGCAAAAGTTAAAAGAATGTTACATTTATTAAGCAAATAAATATAAACATAATTAATTGCTTATATGACATGTTAAACCTGTTACAATTTTTTCCAGTATCGGAAATAAATATAAAACATAATTAATTGCTTAAATTACACGTTAAATGTGACTCAATCCCACCTTTTAAGAATGAATCCCGCAAAAGATGGAAAAAAACAAAGTACTTCTTTCCGGCAGTTGAGCAAAAATCTCAAATGAATGTCGTAAAAAGGAAAATGGCGACCAGATGTAGACGTGTTTTTTAATGCGACGCGCATGCGTACAACAAATCGGGTAGCCACAAAGCTGCGTAGAATTGTACAATATGACTTTTGCGTGGTGAAACGTCATGTGTTGCTACGTGAGGACTCCATCCATGCGCTAACCACGGCGCAGGGCATTGGGCATGTAAGCAGCGAGGTGAGCGACGCACAGATCGCTCTCCGTGGAGCAAATGCTATGCAAAAGAGCCTTTGGCTGTCGCTGCAACAAGCGCAGCGCGGCACGGCGGCGTTCACAGGACGCAGACCTAATTAATAGGAAACCCAAAGAAGCACGATTATACCTCATCCCTAGTTGTTAGAGCTCTATAACAGAAACATTTCACAGTATTAATCTCTGCAACCATTGTTGGTTCACAAGGAATCGCTGGCAGTACAGTGTGTTCCCTGAAAAACACAGCAGATTAATTTGGTTAATATTTCACAAAGCTCACAAAGGGCATTTGAGGCTTTTCAGATTATTTGCTCTCAGCCAGTACCTCAGTTGAAATGCTGGGCCACTATGATGCAAAGCCTCCTGAACACAATCCCAAGACAAGGCACTTGCCGTCGGACGTGTTCGCCTGCGATAGCGATGTTTGTGAAATGGGAGCTGTTCAGATGGTCCTTTTCCTTCGGCACGATCAGATTCAAAGAGGCCACCTGAGCATCGCGTCGCTCCCCCGAGTCAATAAATACCGATTTGTATTAATATGCTCACTGATACCAGTCGATTCGTTTCACGCACACCTCTGCTAAACATGGAAATATAATAGAATTGTGCTTGACAGTTTGACAATCCCACCCTCAATCACTCCCCTCCCTCCCCCTCTCTCTCGCTCACTCCAGTACAGCCCATATATTATAACCAACAAGACTGTAATCAGTGCAAACCTAATCAAATCATTGCTCCAACAAGCCGCCCTGGCTGCTGAGCTTCCGCTAACACATCGAGATCAAAAGGCAGGTTGCTCATACAGCTGTATATACTGTAACCAGGCGCTGCAGGAAATGTCAGGATAAGTAGGATATTTTTGAAAATGTTACTGTCAACATAATAGCTCGGGAGAAAGGCGCCTCTTGCTATGTTTGTATCTGGTGTCAGCAGGTGTGATATGTGGCCCTGTGTGTGTGTGCATGTCGTAATGAGAGCTACTTTACACAAATGTGGAAGTAAGCGAGGTGCAGAACGCTGATTCTGTTGACTGAAGCTGCTGTGTGATTGTCAGTGTGCGAGCTGTTGAGTTAGACATTAAAGCGTGTGTTTTAGATCTGCACAAACAAACGCACGTCGCCAATCCTCCTCATTATCGGCAGCAGGAAAGCTGTCTGGGCACCGGGACAATTTTTGTGAGTGCGCGTGCATGCATGTGTATGTGTGTGTGTGTCTAATTCAAGTCTAGGCTCATTCCAAGATTTGGTTAACCAAATTGGCTCGACCTATCACATTGCCACAGAGTGTGCAGTTGCTTCGGCCTCTGTTTCATTTAGTGGCACCCACGCTTTTGTCTTCTTGCCATAAAAACCCTCAGCCACTCATCCTATTCCTCTGTAATACACACACACACACACACACACATACACACACACACACAGCAGAGAGAGAGAGAGAGAGAGAGAAAGTACCAATTAAGCTCCTCAGACAGAACTGCCAACGCTACATCAGGGGGTTGGAGGCAGAGAGAAAGGAAAAAAAAAACGAAGAGAAAGAGAGAAAGTGTGTGTGTTGACTAAATCACTTGTCTCTAACTTTATGTTATACTAAAAGTGTTTTGTGCTTTTTGTGGTTTTAAAGCTCAATATAGCGAGTTGTCAGTAACCTGCTGAGAGGCTGGCAGTCATCATGCGCTTGTAGCTTTTCATATTTGTATTTTTTGTGATATTGGTATATTGAAGTTGGTATAAAAATACACAGTCTGAAACTTTTATGTAGTTTTATCATCTGTATATCTCAGTTTACCCCATTTTAAATCTATATAAAATACTAGATCTCAACCATTATATTATTATCCAGTACATTTAGATGCATAGTATATTGAAGGGATGCTATATCATATTATTCATGATAATACTGGTCTAATTTTTTTTATATGATAAAAATGTGTCTTTTTATGGTATTGATAACATTGCGGTATGATGGCATGTTGATGAATTTTCACATCATGCATCACGTCATATCATCAAATATGATCTAAGTTTAACGTGTGTGTAAACACAGTGAAACATGTCGCATCGCATCAACGATACAGGCTGATTTTGTTTTTTAGACCAATACTGATGTCGATATTTGAGAATAAAAATATATGGATGGATATTTGTTTTTAATATTCAAACCATTTTTTGCGAAAAAACTAAAATTTCAAAAAAAAAAAAATNAAAAAAAAAAAAATATATATATATATATATATATGTGAAATGTGCAGAAACAGACGAACCTTGTGTGTACATGCAGTGTGTAAATCATTGTGTCTTAAACTGTGAACAGGATGAATATCTGCGTCCTCCTCTGTTCATGCTGGGAAACAAAAGGCTGGTTTGGCCAAATAGAGACTGACATCATTGGCAACAGCTGCAGGCTGCACGGATTGTGTGTGTGTGTTTATGTCTGTGTGTGTCTGTGTGTGTATTTGTGTCTGTTAAGATGAGGTGACCTGATTGCTCAGCTGAGCAGCGAAGGAAGACCTGGTTGTGTGTTGTCAGCGTAGCACCAATAACAAACATAAGAAATGGACCACAATGCACGCAGGCTGGCAGCCCCTCCCTCGCAGAGACCTGACGTGTTTTAGGGGCCATGCTTCCCACCCACACACAAACGCACACACACACAAGACACACTCCTGACACCATGCCAAAGCAGATTTGGGAGTGAAAAATGATGCAGGACTGGCTGTGCAATGCCGTATCAGGACCCAGATAAGGATTGGTGGGTCAGGCCAGATCCCGTTTGAGGAGGATTTGTTGTTATGCTGCGTTCGCTGTACGTCGGAACTAGGAAATCGTAAGTTGGTTAAGCCCATGTGCGTTAGAGATAGCAAAGTGGGAGATGACATGGAAAACTTCTGTGAAAACTTTTGTTTTGTCTGTTCTGTTGGGCCAAAAGAGGATGTTACTGTGTCTGTATGCTGACTGATTTAAAGAAAATGCTTGTAAATGTTCATTTCTAAATAGAGAAATTACTTCCATTAATTAATTAATTAATTACATTTTCTTTGGATTTTCCTGGTTGGCGGTTGGAAATTCTGAGTTCTGAGATTGAAACGAACACAGCATTATTCCTCTCCTCTCCTCTCCTCTCCTCTCCTCTCCTTCCCGATAGATAATACTGGTCTAATTTTAATGCTCATCTAATCTAATTAGATTTCAATAATAGAATCCATACTTTTATTATTTAGTTTGATCTTGGAAACCAGAGAAGTCTTTCCAGCATAATGCGGGAGCTGCAGTCTGTAAAACCAGCCATGAAACGAGCCTCACTTCGCTTTAAGGAGCTGTTAACCCACCTAAATGAATTTTATTTGTTTAGGTTTTAGTGGAGGGTTTTACTCTCCATAACAGCCTAAATGCTGTTTAAGTCAATTTTCCACTAAATTACAATTTCAGCATAAATATTCGACTAATTACTGGTTTCGTTGCCTATTAAGACTTTAGATGTAACATTGAATAAACTATAAGGTATTATGGGGAAAACCTTGCCTTTAGAAAAGAAATGGAGGTCAGAGCATTTACTCTGGTGCAGAGGAGCATGTAATCCTTCAACTGACCTGAAAGCAGCAAAATCCCCAGATATTCCTGCAGAAAACTGCAACCGTGTGAAAAACTTCGTACCTCCACTTTTGGGGATTTAACATGTACCAGATACATTTTAATGCATCAGTAATTTAACACTGTGACCAGGCCACGCTTCTCAATGAATACTTTCACTTCTGATACTTGTGTTTTACTGCTAATACTTCTTTACTTGTACTTAAGTGGAATTCTGAATGCAGGATCTTTACTTGCAATGGAGTATTTCCAGTGTAGTCTTAGTAGTCTTACTTACTAAACTTACTTACTAGTCTTACTTACTTACGTCCTACTTACTTACTAAAGGGCTATACTGGTGGAGTCTTACTTAAAGGACCATACTGGTGGTTTTGCATGTTTGAGCCCAATATGTACAACGCATACATGTTATATTAATGACAACAATCTCTAATCTCAACCTCAGTCTCAATCTCTAAAATATTTACCGCTCTACTGGAGTGGTAAATATTAGAATTGTTTTTCCGGCCTTCAAGGGGAGAGCACATTTCAAGCACATTTCAAGAGACTTGAAATGTGCTTGAGATAAGTAATCCTCCATCACAGCGATTGTGACGTCTATTACATTTTTTTTTTTGTCAAAGTAACTTTATTTAACCTGTCCAACATGGACCTGCATGGAAGAAAATGTATGTCTCTGCCAGGGAAAATAGTCCCAGGAGAAGATGGCTTTACTGAGAAATTAAAAACAACTGTCTTTTCTACATTCGGATTTTGAAAGATTAGGGGATTTGGCAAAATCACCGACATGGTCCTTTAAGGAGAGTATTTGAATACTTCCACAATTACCTCTCACCAAAAATATTAGAAGCATTACTGGCCTTGGAAAAGGTGGGTGGGCTTATTATTCAGCCCTCCCTCCCTCCCTTGGACACACACACACACACACACACACACAGAAATGGCCTCTGGCCCCCTGGGACCTTACCTCATGGCCCCGCATTAGTGTGTGAGGCTTAATAACCTCACGAGGCCCGTCCAGCCCCTGCTGCTCTTTCTTATTACTCTCAATACCCTTTCTGTTTTGTCCAGAGGAAGGAAAAGAGATGGGGAGGATTTCAAGCAGCACCTGGGGGTGGNAATGAGCCTTGAGCTGCTGCTGCTCATTCACAACAGCCGCTGGTGAAGAGGCTCGTCTTAATCAGCTGTGAAAAGGAAAAAAACAAAACAAAACAAAACGTGCGCACATGCAGTTTGTAGATTTCCAATATCAACTTCAGCCCGTTAATCTCACAAAAAGTCCAAGTAAGACAATCAGTACGTTTTCACATACATTAAAACTTCAATTGTACTTAGTTTAAAGGACCTTACTGTCCATTTTGCACGTTTGAGCCTAATATATTCAATTTTCATACACATAATGTTACTGACAATCATTTCCCAAAGGATAAAACCATATTTCAACTTTCCTGATATTTTGCAAAATCTCTTAATCTTTCAAAATCAAATATTCAAGTGATACACCCACCTTAAAAATCCACGTGCTCATAGTTACACAGCCTAATGAAATCACAGTCCTTTAAATTTTTTGATAAATGCAAGTCTTTTTTTGGGACTATATTCCCCGGTGGAGACATATATGCATGCTTTTTATTGTACTTAAATGCTAAAATTACATAACTTCTAAAAGAACCTGAATATATGTCTTGTTGGCGATGATGGATTACCTATCCCGAGAACGTTTCAAGTATCAACAAGTTGATTTTAATAGTGTACCAGAATGAACTGAAACCAGTGGCGGTCTGGAAGGTAGGAAAACAATTTTAATTCACCTTTCCAGTAGTATGCTTTGAGAAATGATTGTCAGTAACATAACATGTATGAAAATTGAATATATTAGGCTCAAACATGCAAAATGGCCAGTATGGTCCTTTAATAAATAATTTTTTTTTTCAAACTTTTAAACACTTTTATTTGGTTGAAATTGATATTAATTGGAGTAATTGTTGTGATCTTTGTTGATAAATTTTTTTTTGTTAAACTGTAAAATAACACAGCTTTTCTCGCGCTAAAATAAACTTGTCACAGATCCTTAATAACTGAATTTGAGGGACTATTAGCAGTAATGTTTGTTAATGTTTGTGCTTATGTTAAAAAAACAATCTGTCTGATATATCTTTATGACATTCAAATATCAAATAGTTATCGGCCTTAAAAGTCTTGTGTCAGCTTGGCTGTAATTACCACTGATTGTGTGTGTGTGTGTGTGTGTGTGTGTGTGTGAGACACTGAAGTGTTTCAGATCCTTTACTCACTGTTTGTTTTTCTGTTGCTTTTCACAGCTAATATTGAGCTTTCATTCTCACACAATTGTATGGATGCATGAACATATGTACACACATACACACACACACACACACACACACACACACACACACACACACACACACAAGAAGTCCATGTTTTAAATGCATACAGAGCTGGAAAAACACAACTGCCTCCTACTCTTTTCTTCACTTTCTGACTCTGTTTGTCCTTTAACAAAGACTCAACACGTCTGCTGTAGAAACACCAGTACTGTATACTTACTGTGTGTCTTTTGCCATACCCACACACACACGCCCACAGCTGCAGGTACGATACACAAAGCGATAGTAATATATCTGCTGCACATGTTGACAAAAGCCTGCCTGAAGTGAGAACCTGCTTGCGTGTTGGAGGGTGTAACAACACACGAGACCGGCTTGATTGTGAGTTTTGTGTGTCTTTAAGGTGCCTTTTTGTGGCAGATGAATTGTGTCGGCATCTGTCTGCGTTCACGTCTTATTTCTGAATAAAATGTGCAGAAATCAGAGCAGGTGGCCAATTTGTAAGTCATTTCTACAACACTGAATTCTTCTTTTTTCCATTTCGTCCATGAAACAGGCCAGATTTAGCGTGTTGATCAGGGCAAATAGCGTCATGCAATCATGTTCCCTCATTCATAAATGCTTATTTTGCTTACTAGTGCAGCTCCCTTTCAAAACATGCCTGTTCGGAATGGGCCGGACGTTATGCACTGTAAAATGTGACAAGTTGATCTTACTTAAAAAAATCTAGGAAACCGATCACCTTGAAAAGGGTAAGTAAATATAACTATTGGTCTTAAGTTCAAGTAGACATAAAGTAAACATAACTTAAGACTAATAGTTATATTTACTTACGTTTTTCAAGGCAGTCGGTTTCCTAGATTTTTTTTACATAAGATCAACTTGTCACATTTTACGGTTCATGTCCTTGAGTCCTGAGCAATGAACCTGCAGAATATCAACTTCATACAGTGCCGGGTTCTAGAGATGTTGGTGCCACAGACAGATTTCTGCTTTTATACTTAGATGCAGATGAGGGTATCCAGAGACACTTTGAGCCACTTGAAAAGTATGTTAAAACATCTCACTACTTTATCAAAACTTGGGATTAAAAAAAAATATATAAAAAAAAAAAAAAAANTCAAAGCACCTCTGATAGATAATCATCATGATACTTGAAGGATGGTGGGAAAGTGACCAAGGAATTAAATCTGTCTTATATCGTCCTAATACATTGTCATACAAAAGTGATTGGGATTCATCATGAAAAATGACTATCTATCTGCAGATATGATTTAACAAACACATTATTATTATGAAGGATTTACATATGTGCAGCCGTGTAAGTTTACTTGCACATAAGTAGGAGAAAGTAAATGTAAAGAGTGAGTTTATTTCCTCAGAAACAGAGTTGGAGGCTCTGATAATTATTGGAAACTCTTGACAGCCTGACATGTTGGTGTGTCGGGAGAAAAATGAATAGTGACACTGCAGTTACGTAACACGTTGTGTCTGTCGTTCTCCGTCAGGCCCTCCCTCCCTCTGCTTTTCTTTCCTTTGACCTGCCACCCCTTCACCCCTCCCCCCTTTCTTGCCTTGTCTACCTCTCTGATACAGGAACTGGCCAATTTCCTGAGACTGTTTTTCCATTTGGCTTTCCTGTGTGTGTGTGTGTGTGTCTAACATATTTCTGTGTTTCTGTGCGTGTAACTCGTCGTCGTCTTCAGCCTCCGACCGTCTCTGCTCTCAGCTAAGAGCCTAAAATGTCACGACGGTTTAATTCCACGGGAGAAAATGGGGTTTGAGAACATGCTGGTGTGTGAAAGCGGAGTTTGAGATGTTCCAGCTTGAAATTCTGATATCATTTTTGTGTTTTTACTCATTCAGTAAACATTTAATTAAATTGCAGCGAAACCCTTTTATCTCCTGATTTGATTCTTAATAAGCAAAACACAGATAATGGCTAATGAACGGCTCACTAGCCTTATACTGTATTTAACCAGGTGTGTTAACAGGTAAATCAAACCGTGTTACATGCTGATGTCAACATGTAACGGAAGTAAACAACCAATCAAACACAAAGCTTTCAGAGCCTTTCAGGATAATGTTCAACACAGTCTGTACTATTTTACATAATATAAGCATACCATTATTTTGCATGTTTCAACCTAATATATTCCATTTTCATACGTTAGGTTACTGCCAATCATTTTCCAAAGCATACTATTGGAATAGTAAATTAAAAATGTTTTTCCTACCTTCCAGACTGCCATTGGTTTCAGTTCATTCTGGTATGTTATTAAANATTAAAAATGTTTTTCCTACCTTCCAGACTGCCATTGGTTTCAGTTCATTCTGGTATGTTATTAAAGTCAACTTGTTGATACTTGAAACACTCTTTGGATAGGTAATCCATCATTGCGAATTCTGTATTTTTTTTTTTTTTCAAAGTTTTGTAATTTTAGCATTTAAGTACAATAAAAAGCGTGGAGTGAATGTATGTCTCCACTGGGGAATATAGTTCCAAAAGAAGACCTGCGTTTATCGAAAAATTTAAACAACCATGACTTCATGAGGCTGTGTAACTATTAGCAGGCTAAACGTTGATTTTTAAGGTGGGTGTTTCGCTTGAATATTTGGATTTGAAAGATTAAGAGATTTTGCAAAATATCAGAAAAGCTGAAATACGGTTTTATCCTTTAGGAAATGATTGCCGGTAACTTTACATGTATGAAAATTGGATATATTAGGCTGAAACATGCAAAATGGGTGGTATGGTCCTTTAATGGATTAAAAGTGTTTTTAGGGGATACTGGTGAAATGATAATGGATCCGTAAGGAAAACTTGTGCAAAAAAAAAAAAAAAAAAANAAAAAAAAAAAAAAAAAACACTGGTCAAGTAGAGAAAATACGACCTTTTAGCTGTTTTAGTAGAAACCTGCGTTACTTTCTCCGTGCCTCATTAAACAGCTGAACGTCATATTTGTTAGCGTGTTCCTCTAATGGCCACTTGGCCAGACAAGACAGCGTGTCTCTGATCAAAGCTGCCCGGCGTTCCCCTCTGGCTCCAAACCAGACCCACAACAAACAGGCCGGCAAATGTTTTTCCTATTCAGATTGCGACAATTATTATTCGACATAAAATTCATTTGGGGGGTGTGTGTGTGTGTGTGTGCGTGTGTGCTGAGGGTGTGTTTGTGTGCCGCTAATGGCTGTTGTGTGTGGCCGGCGCTGCCTCGGTTGATGAGGGAGATCCTTATTGCCCGCGGCACTCTGGCTCATGAAAATCAATGTTTGATTTGCTGGCTACTTGATAAAGGATTTAATGCTGAAACA
>VXCM01000391.1:92636-105193 GCA_014773175.1 Lucifuga dentata
GTGTGTGTGTGTGTGTGTGTGTGTGTGTGTGTGTGTGTGTGTGTGTGTGTGTGTGTGTGTGTGTGTGTGTGTGTGTGTGGTAGGTAGGTAATAAGATAGCTGTGATTACCTGACAAGCTTTATGTCCACTCGCTGCTGACTGCAGATATGCGCATGTGTGTGTTTATGTGTGTTTGTGTGTATGCAGTGTCCAGATCGGTGTATAACCCCCTCACCCACTGGTGCTCCCTGCTCTCGGAGTGCGTATCGACCAGACTCTGGAATGGAGAATCGCCTGCCCAGCACACAAAATCAATGACTGCTGTTTTTCCTTTCTCCAACAGGCTCCTGTTATCTGCAATGAATACAAAGCACATACTGTAGCACACAAGACACACACACACTCATACACCTCATCTTTACTGCGCCAGTGTCCACTCCCACTCTTTACTGTGGCACATTAGGGTCACACACAGACCCACGGGAGATTGAGGCAAATTACAAGTCAGTTGAATGTAATAGGAAGAAATGTGTTCCTCACATGGAGTTTTCTCGTTCTGGGCGTGTTTGTGCACGCTTTGTGTTTCAAAGATCGTGGATCCGTGCCCTTTGTTGTTTAATGAGAGTGGAGTGGGACCTACAGTGCCACAGTTTCCATCGAAGTATATTATTTCTTCTGCTAAATGCGCCAGAAAATTAAACAAGGGAGCAAACGGTGTGAATGAAACATCATCCGTCTTCCGTTACGCTGAGCGACATTTGTAAAGTGACCAACGAGCACGGAGATGAGATCAATCCCCTTTTCTCCATTATGCAAGAGTCTCTTCCTCCCTCCCTCTCTCTCTCTTTTTCAGTGTTCTAAACTCTCTCTTTCTCAGGGATTATTGGTGGTGGTGGGAGGAGGGATGGAGGTAGATCAGCGGCGGCCCGTCCTGCGGCTCTGTCTGCCCACCGTCAGAAAACAGAATTCATTTGTGTGATCCAGATGCTCTTGCTCAGCTCTCTTCACCTCAGTGTGTGTATGTGTGTGTGTTGCTCAGTCAGAGGAGAGGATTGGCGCTGGGTGGGGTNGGAGGGGCTTTTAGTTGCTCACATCCGCTAGGCAGCTTTTATGCTCCCATCAAAGCGAGTGGTCCTGTCCTGACAGCTTCGTAGCCTGTTTCACCATCCTTAGAGTACAATATTAACACAAATCAGAGCACGTGTAATGGAAAAAGTACTCAAATCCTTTTTTTAAGTAAAAGTACTTATACCAAAATGTACACTACTGTATTCAAGGAAAGGTAAAACACAAACAAACAGTAACATGCATCAAAAGAAACAGTACTTATTGTGAAGAATGGTGCCTGTCAGAATGTTATTATTAATCCATTTATAAGTATCTAATACATGTTAGTGCATTGTTAATGAAAATCCTCAAAACTGGAAATAAAAGCACCTAGTAGTGTGCCAGACTCTCTTCTCCAATTTTTGAGGACTTGGAACAAAGTCAAGAACATTTTGGAATTCAACAGTAACAATCCACAAAACTGGAGATGCAAAATTTTGAGTCCAACAATGGAGGCTGGGTGAAAAAACCTTGTGTTTCCTTTTTTTTTTTAAGTACAAATAAGACAATAGCTGTAAGTAGAAATACTCAGCTACCCCAAAATCATAAGTACAATAGTTGAGTGTATGTACTTTGTTAATTTCCAATTCTGCTGAATACAGAGGGTTTTGAGGTTTTGCCCCCATCTGTGATTCCATGAAATCCTGTAGCTGTTCGGTTTTTACTTCAGAATTGCTCCATACATTCCAGCGGTTTATATACTTACACAGAAATACAGTATATAAAGTCTGTGACTGTTAGGGAGAGCAGACGGGGTGTGTTAACAGAGGGGTGTTGGGGTTAGCATCAAGGGGAGGAGGGGTTCAATTTTGATTTTCAAAGTTTTATTAATCCATTTCAACATTACAGCAGAATCAGAAATTACAAAAAACATTACAGTCATTTCTTAAAAAAAAAAAGACAAAAAAAAAACACACATTCAGTTTTACATCCTTCCACTTTAAGGAGCCGGAATCGGAACCCTTATCAATATTACAACAAGATCAAAAATTACAAAAACATTACAATCATATCCTTAAAAATATATTCAATTTTTAAATCATTCCACTTTAAGGAGTTAAAATCATGTTACAAGTGTTCCAGTAAAAATGAATTGGGGGCCTTCACATTTTTATTCTGTCCTTTTTATCATTACAGCTTTTATCCCTTAACATATAATCCTGAATATATGAAAAAATGAAAATATAGTCCTGGGGGGGGGGGNGGGGGGGGGGTGTCCTCTGCTGGGGCTGTCCGCTTCATGAATTCAGGATGGGAGGAGGGTTGATGGATGGAGCCAGACTTGGAGATCTGTTGGAGGGCTTCATGGTGGGATGCTGGAGGAGGCCTGTGAGGTCCTCAGAGAGAGAGAGAGAGAGAGAGAGAGAGAGAGAGAGACCTGTCATTAATCAAACGCCCTCCACCTGCCACCTCTCCTCTCTGCCTCCTGTCCTCTCTTTATCCCTCCTGCCACCCCGCTTTTATCCTTCCCCCTTTCTTCCTTAACCTCTTATCTTGTTCTAAGTCCAAGTGGCTCTTTCACAGCCTTCGGTTTGTCATGCACACACACACATACGCTCCCAAACATCACGTCGGGAGGTGTTTAATGCTATTACGAGGTGGCAGCCCAGGCCGCGTGCCCTCCAACAAGGAGAGCTGGACTCACGCCGGGGCTAAACACGAGTTAGTTTTCTTAATTCACTTAACCGAGGGTGCTTCTGCTCTCTGCCACAACCCTCTTAACTCTCCTGGTCAGCAGGGTGCTCTAAAGCCTGCCTGAGACCGCTGTAATGCCCACGGTTGCTCTTTTTGTTGTTGTGAGGTCAGTGAGAACATTACGAGATGCTCTGGGTCAGAATTCTTGGCTGGAAGTTGTGTGTGTGTGTTGCTCTCTAACTGTATTCCCTCACTGGATGAGGATCTTTGGCTCGTCTGGAATCTGGATGATCGTGGTTCTTTTTGTGCCAGTCAGTGGACTAGTCGCCTTCTTCTGTCCGTGGCAGCAAGTTCTGCATGTAATCTGCTTTCTATGACATAAAGAGGGAAATGCAGTGAAACATGAACCATGAACAAAAGTATAACTTATATATATATATATGTATAAATCAGACTAGTACTGGATGTTAGATGCTTTATAACAGTATTGAGAGTTCATAAAATCTGTTAAAGGACCATACTGTCCATTTTGCATGTTTGAGCCTAATATATTCAATTTTCATACATGCAACATTACTGACAATCATTTCCCAAAGCATACTACTGGAACGGTGAGTTTTAAAAATGTTTTCCTTACTTTCCAGACCGCCATTGGTTTCAGTTCATTCTGCTATTAAAATCAACTTGTTGATACTTGAAACGTTCTTGGGATAGGTAATCCATCATTACCAACAAGATGTGTATTCGGGTTTTTGTTTTAGAAGTTACATAATTTTAGCATTTAAGTGCAATAAAAAGCGCAGAGTGAATGTATGTCTCCACCGGGGAATATAGTCCCAAAAGAAGACCTGCGTTTATTGAAAAAATGTAAACAACCATGACTTCATAAGGCTGCGTAAGTATTAGCAGGCGAAATATTGATTTTTAAGGTGGGTGTATCAATTGAATATTTGATTTTGAAAGATTAACAGGTTTAGCAAAATATCAGGAAAGCTGAAATATGGTTTTATCCTTTGGGAAATGGTTGTCAGTAACATAACATGTATGAAAATTGAATATATTAGGCTCAAACATGCAAAATGGGTGTTATGGTCCTTTAAGGATATAGCAACCAGTATTTTTTTTTTTTTATCATAAAACACAGTTTTGTTAATTAAGCCTCATGTGTGCTTATTAAAGGGATGCAACAAAGATATACTGAGGTATTGAAACGATAAACAATAAAGATGTCAGTAATATGAAATTGGAAATGAAATTTTGAACAGTACATTTCACTGGAGGTTAAGTTATTACTAAACTATAGCTAACAGGTAAACAACATCTATTTACATACCTGCAGACATAAATCCCAATGCCAAGATTGGCTTTGCAATATCTCGATCTGGCTTGAAAATCATATACCTGTATATATATTTTGCATTTGAATATGTTTCCACACACACATGCACACTCAGTGTAAGTGTGTATGGTAGATTCTATGACCCTGGTAGAATCGTGATGTTGTGGGCTACATTTGCGCTTGGTTTCCATGAGACTGTCATATTATATTATATTTGTCATTTCGGGGGTCAAAAGAGTGCTCATGAGCGCCCCCTATGCACTGTTGATGCAGTCTTGAGCGACATTCACTCCAGTGTGTGCACTACATTGATCTAATATCCATAATTCTTTGCCAAAATTGATATGACCGGATGTAACGGATTCTAAAACTACAGGCGATATATTGGATGAACAGCAAAAAAAATCACAGCTTTTAATATATTAAGGGCTTACGTATGTGCAAATAGATAATAAATGGGTATGTGAAAGTAATGTTAGCTAGCTAGCCACATGAAATGATTGGCTAAAAGCCTTTTTACTGCCTGCAAGCAAGTTGTTTTTGTTTTTACAGGCAACATTCAGATTAGATCAATTAGGAAGATTGTCTCAAATGACCGGCAGTATTATTCCTGGCAGAGTCATGGACTTTGAGGAGGACTGCGAGGCTTAGATCGGCATTTGGGACAGGACAAATCTCCCACCCTCAGCAATTATAGAAGAAATGACTAATAGCAAAAGTAACGCAGGAAACAAAGGAGAAGAACATTAAACAGTCTCTCTGAACACGAGCGGCATTTCTTCCTTATTCTGCAATATCTTCCCTATATATTAAATGAGTGACAGTGCGGGCTCATTAAAAATGCATGCGACACATTGAGCTTAGGAGGCCAATTATCCCACCTAGCTCCTTTACAAAACCTCATAATAAAAGCTGCTGCAGTCGACCACTCCCTGATTGCGTCGCCGTCTCGACCACTCTCACCCCTCACCTCTCTCTCTCTCTCTCTCTCTCTCTCTGGCTGCCACTCCAGCAGCCTGCTGTCTTCACACCAGATTATCAGTAAAGTAGTGGATTTGATGGAGTGCAGCATTTTGTTGGGATTTGTGTGTGTGTGTGTGTGTGTGCGCATGTGAGTGTGTGGGTTCTCCAATGCTGCTGCGCTCTGCAGCTGGCAGCGGACAATGGTATTACAGAGAAACAGACATTTGTGTCCACGCGTGCACACGGATTCACGCGTGTAAGCCTACGGATGAGGCCGTCGGAACACACGGCGTACCATCATGCTTTGTGACAGGAATGTCTCGAGAAGATCGGAGCGCCTGGAGCACAGAGGCTGCTTCCCGCCACATGTTGTGCATCAAATATGGATGCATGTGGGAAGCAACTGCAGCACTTTAAAGCCCCCACACAGGCAACTCGTGCATCAAAAGGCTGCCACCACTGTTGATACTGTACATATGGAAGTATATAATGTACAACCCTCACCTTGTGTTTGTGTGTGTGTGTGTGTGTGGCTGGAGGGGTGCACTCTGAGGATCAAACACAGCCAGCTTTACCATAAAGCAGGCAAGTAAATATTAACAGAGTGATATGATGACATTTCTGTAACTGTAACTGACGATTCAGTTTGTTTAAATGTATGTATATGTCAGTGTGCATGGAGCGTTGNCCCCCCGCACGTCAAACATCAGAGCTGAGGGATGATGCATCCTGTCCCGATGCCTTTGAACAAACAGCGAAGCTGCAGTGTGCAGATATCTGCCACATTACAGCCAACCGTCTACGTTACTTTAGTGTGCATTTTTAATTGGCCACAATAGTAAGACCAGCCAGGGCCAGGAGCCAGATTTGAATTGATATGGTCGCTAGCTGAGGAAAGCCTTCCTTTACTCCCTGTAGGTGTTGTTAAAATCAGACCGACTTCATTAATAGACTGATCTGGATGTAATTAAGAAGAGAGACATAGGTGGCAGAGAGAGAAAGTGGAAGAAGGAGAGGAATATAGCTGGATTTAAAAGATAATACAGGTGATTTTGCATGTTTAAACACAATAAATATTACTCATATACACTTTATGTTACTGACAACCAATTGTGTGCCAGATTCTGTAATCTTTCAAAATTAAATATTCAGGTGGTACATCACCTTAAAATTCAATGTGTCGCTTGCTAACACGTACTTCCAAATACAGAAGGGACAGTCATTTTTAATTTCTCCTTAAAAGCTGTCTTTTCCTGGGACTATTCCCTGGCAAAGGAATACATTTTCTTCTGTACACGCTAAATTTAATAGCATACTACAACGAACTGAACCCAGTCTGGAAGGTAGGAAAAATAATTCTAATATTTACCAGTCAAGTGGTTTTGGGAAATGCTTGTTCCTAACAAAACATGTATGTGGGTTGTATGTAAAACATCAGTATGGTCCTTTAAGATGGGCAGAGGAGGAGGAGGAGGTCAGAGAAGCGGAGGTGAGATGACGCTGGTTGATATTGCCCGCCTTTATTTCATCTTTTTGTAGCAGCTTTTTCATGAGAAAGCCTGATTAATGCTGGTAAACACAGGGAGCGCTGGGCTATTGCACTGTGTTCTGAGATGTTTTGGCTCATTTGTCCATGATTAGTCTGCCCGCCGGCCTCTGTTTTGTGTGTATATTAGCTGAATACACCCTCACATATACACAACAAGCAGCCAGACTCTCTCTCTCTCTCTCACACACGCACACACATGCATACTGTTTACGCGGCACTGGGTGGAAAACATAAATTGGAGACAGAGAGTTCCCCGTCTGTGGGGCTTGGGAGAGGGTTTGGGCTCGGAAAGCTGGCTTTCCTCTCAGGAAGTGTTATTCCTCACTACTCTCCATAAACACTGGAAAAGAGACTCAAAGAAAATGTCCCAGACTCACTATTTCCACTGTAAACACGCAGACATACACATATTATACAGCTCCCTCTCTCGTCTCCTCTCTCCCTCTCTTAATCAACAGGCCGTATATTTTCCCAAAGGAACACACAGTACACCACAGTATAATCTACCAAACCAGATCTTCTGCCTTAACTTTTGAATTTATGCGTGTTATTTTTATGGGATTGCATAATCCTTTTTTACGAACTAATAACTAATAAATAGAGACCAAAACCGCCATCAGTTATATAATTCTGATGTTTGAACTTTAAAGGCCCCAGTGTACTTCTTATGAAGTAGAACTTTCAGGGCAAAAGGCTCAAGACGCAGTGATTTAGGCTGGATTTACACGACCACGCACATACGACCTGATTCCGATTTTTTGCACACACGCGACACGTATCGGATACGTTTCCTGAAGATGTAAATGGTAAAAAGCCACATAAAATCGGATATGCTCAGATTCGATTTGGGCCACTTCAATATGCGGAAATAAATCAGATACGTATCGGACATCTGCCAGTGTGACTGCTGTCTAAATACACAGATCGGAATTTCTTTCCCATTCTGACTCCGACATCGTGTTCTGTCTTTTCTACATATGGATGATGTAAGCGATCAATATGATGATCACTCTCTGTAAACAGAAATAGAGGACATGCTAGGCTATATATATATCAGACACACTGATGTGTGTTAAATGTCAAATATAAGTGTTAGTGTGATAGTTGCCATTACAGCAATACTCCACCTGCTTCTCCTCCAAACTACGTGTCCTGATAGGAGAAATAAACATAAACACAACATATCAGATGTTTCTCTCTGCATGTTAAAGTTTTAACCTGCTGATTACATTTTTAAACAGTTCTCTCATCCACTGAAGTGTTTTGTTTTGTGTTCATCTGTCTCAGAAATGTGCGTATGCACAGCTGCATTGGGCTGCTACAAGTAAATACAGATATGAGCCGCTTAAAAAAGAAAATGTAAATACCTGAACAATTAATCAGATATAGGCAAAAAATCGGAATTGGGAATCAAGACTTGTAGTGTAAATCCAGCCTTAGACACTTTCGGCGTTCTTTTTGCAGGGCGCCCAAGGCTAACTTTTGCCTTTTCTATCTCTGACACTTCCTTGTAGCCTTAATTGGTCCAAATATCACATGGCTGGCTGCATCACCAGGCTTAACTGCTTCCTCTGCTGCTGGAGCAGCACTTGTCAACAAATTTGTAGAATAAACAGAAAATTTTTAATTTTACATCTTCCCTCCTACTCAAATTTAGGGGACAAATATACTGTCTCCTTATCTTCTTTGCTTTCTTTGTATTGCTAAGGTTTGGTCCATGCTGAGCACGGACGCAATGTGGACCTGTTTCCTGTCCTGCATGGTTCCCAATGCGGGAACCATGCAGTTCTCTGCAGACGGCCATTTTGGCAGCAATTATGTCATATTTTTCTCATGTCCTGTTGTGTCCGTGTTAACCACAAACCAGCCTTTAATAACCTATAGCTGCTTCCAGCTCCTCTCTCCATCGACTGTAAGCCTCTTTCATGCTATCTCTGCCAACAGGCGACTCGAGACTATTCTGCGCCCCCTACTGGCATGCAGTGGCATAAAAAGAACACCATTTCTTAAAGATTGTACTTCGTGCGGATGTGTTCACCAGCCTTATTGTCGAACATCTTTTTGAAGTATACTGGGGCTTTGACTTAGATGAGGAGTCATGATTTCTTTTTCAAATCGAAATAATTTTACTGCTTTACCGTACCATTGCTACAGAGCCATAATAAATCAATGTCGTGCGACAGAACACACGCAGGGACAAATACTCCTTTCTGCCTATGTGAAAATGTTGAAATTTGCTCAAACTATTGGGTAGAAAAATGCCAGTATGTTACATCAAAACTTCCTCCTACATCAGTGTAAATGTTACTTTCCTTGTTCATTGTTTGACAAGTGGTTGGATTGCAAGTTATTAAATCTGCACCAGCAAAAATAAGCAATTTTGTAGTCATGGCAGTTATTCCCAGACTGGAGCATTATGCCTGTGAAAATATCATCTCTAAGCCCCAAACACCCAAACAAGACTTGGAATCTTCAACGTTTATCATTGTCAGAGCTTGGCTTTGACAAAAGGGAGCAGCACTCTGTAATCTATCACATTAGACCAGCTTTTGCAATCTCCAGACAAGTTGGCTGCTGTAATTTGAATGCATTTTCTTTTTTTTTTTTTTTTTTTTTTTNTTTTATCAGCGAAGCCGTATCTCTACCTGCCACTCCATTTAATGCATTAAAGTGGCACTCACTGGGAGTGTATTTGTGTGTGTTTTGCTGCAGATGATGTGCTTTGTTGTAATACAAGCTAGACCTTACCTTTTGCTGCTATTCTCTCAGCTTTGGCAGATGGAGAGATGGTGAAAACACTGAGTTCACTGTACCACCCAGCCGGCTTACACAGCACCCTAACCTGTGTGTGTGTGTGCAAGTCTATGTGTGTGAGGGAGAGAGGCAGGGAGGAGTGTTTGAGAGAGAGAAGAGAGGGAGGGAGGGAGAGAGGTTAGAAACCCTTTTTTTATTACATTTCCTCCGCAGTGAAAGAGGAGGCAAGATGGACACTCCATATCTCCCCGCTGCGCCAGAAAACTCATCTAAATGGAAAACACATTGTCTTCATTATTTTGCGAGAGCTGAAAGAACAGGGTTGTCATGGTAACAGCCATCTGAGTGAGCGCGAGCGGGCGGCCGAGGGGCTGGTTTTAGGGCCAGAGGAATGGAGAGAGAGAGAGAGAGAGAGAGAGAGAGAGAGAAGAGGAGGAGGAGGAGGTGGGAGGAACAAGCAGGGTGGGGAGTGGGAAGTGGAAAGAGAGAAGAGGGGATGGAGATGAAGAGGGTGGAGATGGCGGGGAAGACAATAGGGCTGGAAAGAAGAGAAATAAGAAATTGTGGGGTGAAACAGAGAGGTGTGATGGAGAAAAGAGAGAGAGAGTGTGTTTGAAGGGTTTGGGAGAGCAGACAGGGAGTGCCTTTTCCAGTGGAGCCAGACAGTGCAAATGGCCAGTTAGCGGCTCTCAGAGAGCTGTTGAGAGGCCCTTATTAATTTCAAGGGGCAGCAGGATGATAGATTTAACATCTCAGAGAACCCCCTCTGACTGCAGCCCTCTGTGTGCATTTGTGTGTATATGTGTGTACAAACATATTAGAGCCCCCATACTGATGTACAGCCAAGGAAACCACTATCTGAGCCCGCTGTGCTAACATTAAAAGACCCGGTGCTTTGGTAAACACATCGAGGGTGACAGGCTCCACCAACCCAGGGCCCCGTTACGATCAACACCCTTCCTGCTGCTGTCTTTATTAGTCGCTGCTTAAGAACAGCCGCCGGCAGGAGTAAGCCCAACACCACAACACACTTCATCAAATATTTACCCCCTACTGAATCCGCAATGTGCACCAAGGCCACATCAAATAAAGCCAAGTGCCAAGACGATATCTAATCCAGTTCAATCCCTCTCCTTGTCAACTTCATTTTCTTCCCTTTCTGACGCGGGATGGATTTTCCTGACGCTCCCGTCAGTTTAGCATCAAGCTGAGGATTAGAATGAGGAAGCGACCTAGCTGATTGTTTATTTACAACTTGTTTCCTGTTCATCTGTATATAGCCAGTGGCACTAATATGACTGAGGCCTGACACAACGCTGTTTTGACAACCATGGGGCGATTAAAGAAATTAAAGTAACTGCTTAAATCTTTGTCGTGTAAATACTTAGCACCTCCCTTTGTGTATTTGGCTGCGTTCGGGTTTCAGACATCCAACCTCGCCCATCCTCAAAGGAGCAGGAGAAGGTCCAAAACACACTACTGGTGCGTTCCAAGTTCTTATTGGATCACTCCTCGGTCCTCAATCCTCGCGTGACCGGAAATCAATCCGGTCCACCATCTTTAAGGACGTCCCAAAGCGCTTATTTCTGTTCTGAGGATGGAGGAGGCTTCATCTGGGAGACATGAGGAAACGCGAGAGGCTCCTACAGGAAGTCTGTTACCTGACAGACACGCCCCTTTACTGGAAGTCTGTTTCTGATTGAACAGATCTACAGCTGATCTGATACAGCGACACACATCTTAATATGACCGCACAGTTTCATCAAACATGTAAACAGAAAAATAACAGCAACATCTCAGATGTAAAATGATTCTGATTATTGATGTTTGATTTAGTCTGATTGATCGTCTGGTTAAAATGACTGGGTGTGTGTTTAATGCAGCTCTGAATGATAAAGAAACATAAAACAATGAAACGCTCTTATATCGTCAGATTGTTCTGGACGTTTGTCAAACTGTCCATGTTAATTGTTACAGTAATAATCAGAATATTTCATTATTTTATTATCTTGTAGAAACTAAAACACAGCAGCTCCAAGCTGATCAGCTGTGTGACGTCACGTCGCTTCAGATGATGCTTTAGGAGCGAGGACGTTTCATTTCTCTTAAATCGTCGTTCCTCAGCTGCTCTGTCCTCGCATCTTTTCCTTGCGTCTTCAGTGGGCGGGGCTAAGACGCGAGGAAAAGACGCAAGTGAGGGAAACGTGGAAACGAAATAAGAACTTGGAACGCAGCAACTGTCAAATTCGATTTGACTCTTACAAATTTGACCGATGATAAACGTCCCAATTTTTTTTTGGTTCCGTTACACCGCTGCTCTCATCCGAATCCATTCAAGATAAATGCGAGAAGCCATCAGAGCTTCCTGGGATCTCTCAGCGCTGAAGCGGAGAGGAAATTATAGTTGTTTTTTTCTCTCATCAGTTCTTTCCAGATGTGCAATCTTGGTAAAGGGAGGAAAAAGGGCTGTGGCTTGTGATTGACCAGCACTCAGGACAGAGACAGGCTGCACTTGGTTGGCTGTTTGGCTGCGTGGCTGCCTGTAGGTCTTAGTGATTCATGTCACACTGTAATTGGTTTACCTGCTCCCTGTGTGTCTGCGCTCTGAGAGGAACAAAACAAATTACCCAGGGATGACCTCTCGCCATCTCTCTCCCTCTCCCGCTCTCCAACCATTTCTCCTATCTCTCCCTGCATGTCTCTCCGTGCCTCCCACTACATGTAATATGTTGTGTGACTGTTTTCCTCTCTCCTTTTCACCCTCTCTCTCTCGCTCTCTTTCCATCTATCTCGTCTTGTTGCTTGCTAGACTTCCTCAAGCAGCGCAAGAGTTGCGGCGAATCAAATTTATAGGAGGCGTGAAGATTTCCCTGTTCTTATTTTCATTTAGAGGTCTATTTTGAAACATTTTGTGCATGCAGGAAACGCATCGATCCAGTTCTGCTCGCCCTTGCTGCACCACTGATGTGCACACTGAGTGAAAACAGGCCATTTTCAATTTAATTTGCATAATTTAATTATTTGCAATTTATTTGTAATTTAATTATTTGCTGTGTTCACAGACCTCGGAAGTTGAGTTTTTCCCAGTTGGAAGCTCCAACTTCCAACCTCAAACTGTTCCAGCCAAACGTAATCAAAAAAGCATGAACACCAATAAATACTGCAAAATTAATTAAACTTAGTAATAAATACTAACTAAAGTAAAGTTAGACTACAGGACTGTTTGGTTG
>VXCM01000392.1:0-142160 GCA_014773175.1 Lucifuga dentata
TAGATGGAGGCAGATGATTCGCTGTGGTGACCCCTGAAGGGAAAGCCGAAAGGAAAAGAAGACATCAACTATTCCATAAGTTTACAAAAAAAAATCCTTCATAGAGCGAGTAGACTTATTCAGTGTTCCACCTATGGATTTTGAACAATCCAGGATGGGAAGTGCAAATAAACAAATCCTGCTGTGATCAATCAGCTTCTACGTTAAATTCTGAGCCATTTTTCTGGGTGTCACCATCACTATGTGCTTTTGACGTGACAAACATTGACACTGTTTTTGTAGATATTGTGTATCTTGCATGAAAGCAACAAACACATAGCATTAATTCTGAAGGATGTGCACAACCAACGTTTCCGATTAACACAGAATACATAATGGAAATAAACTAGGTTAAAAATCTAATCATTTTCATAAGAAATACATTTTTTGGGAAATAGGCCCTTAAAAGGACACGTGCACCATGTTAACACTCAACATACAGTAGGGTCCAAAAGTCTGAGACAACATTGAAAATCTGTGGTGTTTTCCATGTAAACCTGGAAATAATTCAGAAGGTCTGACATCACAAAAGAAGAAATCAGAAAGTCTGACATCACAAGGAGTTCTTTGGAACATTGTCAAATCATGCTGGGATAACTTGTCTCATCAGGTTTTGCACAAACTTGTGAGTTCATGCCAGCTGGAGTGCATGCTGTCACTAAAGAAAAAGGGGGGCATACAAATACTAAGATATTCTGAAATTCATATACATTTTTCAAAGATTCAACTTTTCACTCAAATTGTTAAGATGATATTATCTTTTGTAATGAAAAATCTTGTATTATATTCAAAAAGAAAACAAAATAGAAGCATTTTCACAGTGGTCTCAGACTTTTGGACCCCACTGAATATACTAAGTATTACCTATGATAATATGCTGCTAGAGGAGTCATTGCTGACTGTCATTATCTCAAAACTGAGAATGTGAGACCTTGTAGTAGCTCTAAAGCTAAGTACATTTGCATTAAATAATATACACTTATTCCATTTACATTTCCACTTTGTATGTTTGTTGTCAGGTCTGTTTCTAGGAAGATTTAGTTAAACATGAACCCAATGACTCATCACATAAACCCTCCAATATAAGCAAAACACGTGTTTTATCCTGCTATTCTTGGGTTGTTATATGTAACAGAGTGTTCCTGGGAAACTGTGAAGTCATGTTAGTCAGTAGTTTCAGGATACTTTAGATGAGAAGAGAGAGACATCACTGATGAGATTAGATAAGCTTTGTCCTCTAAAGCAAAGACAGACTATGTATAGCTATCACAAGAGCCTAGCATGCTTCTGATTTACAAGACATCTGGATTCATTTGTGAACAAATATCTGCCTTCATTTGGGGTATTTAAAAATAAACCTGTGCATAAAATGCGATTTAACGATTCATGCTGGGGTGCGTCACTGTTTAACAGAATTTTTTTTTTTTGATACAGGCCTAAGCAGCATGTTTGTATATTGATGCAACTGTGAGACAATCATATGACATCGCTGAAAAGAAACTTATTTACTTCCATTTCACAGTCATTAAGCAGGGCAGAAACGGGCCTTTCTTCTAAACAATCCTCATCTTTTCTTATTTCCCCTCTTTAACATCTGCCCCCGGCTCTCTGTAAAAGCCCAAATGCATAATAAGTCTTTCAATGCAACTTTATCATGGTGTGTGTGTGTGAGTGTGTGTGAAAGGGGACAAAGGCAGACTTCAAAAGAGGTCTACTGGCACTGATTTCAGTAGACATAGATGGAGGTGGGGGGTGGAGGGTACATCAAAGTAATGCCCTGTTGGTGCTAGACAACTCTCCCCCCTGAAACCTTAAATCTATCATCAGCCTTGGGGCGTCTGCATCAGAGTTTTGTCCCATACCCCCCTGACCCTATCATTGACTCCAAACCCCGTCTGTCTCTCTGTCTACTCTGAGGTGGCATTCTGGGTAATTGGAAACAGATACAAGCACACAGTCAGTTAGTCTAGTAGACAGGCTGTGACATCTCCATTGGTCATTATTGCGGTGAGCTTCTCAGAACCTCCACTCAGTTTGTTTAAAGCATGGCCAACTGTGAGACCAATAAAAGGCACGTGAATTCACAGAACACCTGAGTCACAGATATTACAAAGCAGCCACAATTTCCCACATTCTACAACAAACACAAGTTTCTGGGGGTTCTCACAGGTTATATAAGCTTTTATACTAATCTGTGATCCACTGTATGCAGGCTTCAGCACAGTGCTAGGTGCCTTAGTTCCTCCCTCAGGCTATGAGGAGGAGGAGGAGGAAAAGGATAAGGCATGTTGAGAGCCCATTATCAGGAAACATCTGGAATCACAATCTGATGCTCTAGGAGCTCACTGCTCCCCTGGGCTGTCAGGATGCATTTGGGGACTGATGCATTTAGGGTTCTTCTCCCACCCACAGGCAAAAATAAAGTTCAGACATGTCGCCACAGTCAAAAATAAAACAAATTGGAAAATTAAATAGGGATATCGTGAAAAAAGTGGTGGTTGTCCATCAATTGAGCTGGGGGAAACCTTGCATCTGAAAAGTTGGGGAAGTTCGGTTTTGAAAAATTTAACCAGCAATTCCTGGGCCATCTGAAAGTATCTGACCTGAATTATCCTGTATAAATTAACTCCATGTTCCAGTGGTGTTATTGCCAGCATGTCTACATAGAAGAAACTACATTTCCCATAAAGCCATTTTCTTTGAGCCATGAAGAGGAAGTTGCAAACAAAAACCCTTTGGCTCCTTTTATTTGGGGAAAAAACACAAAGGTTTCTCATGTATTGTGCCGTGAAGTAATCTTCCCGTGTGCTGCAAAGCAATCCAGGAGATTTTCTTTGAAATCTGTCTCAGTGGCACAGAATGCGTTTGGACAAACCTGTATAAAACTTTTAATGTCACTACCACAATCAACACCCCACCAATCCACTTCCCTCACCTGGTTCTCAATAGCTTTGCGGTTCTTGGGCTCGCTAACCACAGTCAGCTGCAACTCGGCCATCTTCTTCATCTTCCCATCCATGTCGATCTTCTGCAGCAGGCCACGGACCTGGCTCCGCAGCAGACGCACCGTATCCTCCTTTCCCTGGCGCTTGGCCAGCAGCGAGGCACTAGCGGAGTGGATGGCTGTCACCCAGTTCTCCAGGTCTGTCTGGTTGCTGGCCTGGAACAGCAGAAGGGGACAATGAGATTCAATTTAATAGAGTAGCAACCGCTGTATTTCTGTTACACGTGTAAGGGGTGAAGTTGGATTCAGAGATCATCATGATAAATCTTCTTGGGATTGCCAACACACTACCATTGTATTATTCTATCATTCATCACATTAGGATCATTAGGTGGCAAGGCAGGCCTCGCTGGATCAATACAACAAAACTTGATTAACATTGTTTCTATGGGAAACCCCTGGCTATGAACTGCTGCTGCTGCGGCCCCTATCAATAAGATCACGATTATCACTCTGTCTTTATAAGATGATTTACTCACATTTGTTGCAAATTCAGATCAGCCTCTTTTAGATTACAAATGACTGATGGCCAACAAGCTTTGAGAGTAGAAAGCCAGGGATGAAAGTCTGCCTGGGCTGTCTTCATTTTATGGAGCTGGTTTTCTCTCTCTGCCTGCCTCTGGGGCGATGTCAGCTGCACATTGCAGTATTTTATTAGATGTAGGTCTGAACACCGTGACTGGGATTTCACATCGTGCACTCTGGGTAGCTTGTAATCTTGAGAGGAGCAAGGAAGAGCCCTGGCTGAGCCTGAATTCAGTAGTGAAATAGGTCAAATATGATTCCTCAGCTGGAATGTTCTGGCTTTGCTCTTACAGTTGTTTAGAGGCTGGAATTACTTGTTTAATGTTCTATTTTCAAGTGATGGTGTCTAGGATTACTTACAAACTTACAAACTGTGATCATCTATTGCAACTGTGCACTGGGGGAACATGCATCTATTTGTTTCCTTTGAAATCTATTGACAGTGTGTCTAGTCCCGTAGCAGACAACACAAGTCAGCCTGAACACGTCACCAGACACACACACACACACACACACCAAAGGAACTCAGTTGCCAATGCAGGACTGAGGCTTTTGCAAAACAGACTGCTGAAACACGTGGACACACTATGTCGAGCAAAATTAATGGCTTCTGTTCTTCATTTGTGTATTGGACAGGGTGTCGGACAGCAAGCAAAACAATGTGGCAATATGTGTGGAAAGCTAAAAAAGCCATGCGAGCACTCGGAGGAAGACGGGGATAATCTGTGTGTCTCTGCTTAACTGAACATTTTTACAGTACGAGACAGAACAGAGACAGGAGCGTAGGAAAAGTTATGTCGAGCTACATCGTTACAGAACATCTGCAATCTGCATTACATCAAGCACCAGCGTATTATTTACCAGTGATTTCAGAAAAATGTCATGTTACGTGATAAGTAAGGAAGCATTTTGCGTGCCATTTGCTTTACCTGGAAGAGATAGACGTCTCCGTACGAGTTGCTGAGGCAGAAAACATTCTCCTTCTTGGGGTGCTCAGGAACGGCCTGGACAATGCTGTCCTCAGCCAAGAGGGCGTAGCGAGGTGACAGCTCCTGCTCTGGTGAACCTTTCCCATAGGTCTCGTAGAAAAGCAACGTACATCCTAGAAAGACAGGAGGGAGTAGAAGTACCAGGCAAAAGCATTGAGAAAGACATAAGCGTAACATTATGTGTGCAAAGGACACAGATAAGAGCCTAATGTTTTATAGATACAATGTTCTTTTGAAGTGAAAGGTAAAGAAAAAAAAACAGGACTGAGGTATTAAAACATAGCAAAACTAAAAAAAATCTACATATGCTGTCAAAGGGCTCCTTGGAATCATAAATATGACAAGACTGCCCTTGCTTATGCTTCTTTATTGCAACTTGTAAAGGTATTCAGTAAATACTTAAAGGCAGTATGGGTGGAAGGACAAGCATGTGGGCTTGAAGCTTATCCATTTAGCTGGTAAAAGCAGCAGCATAATTCCCTAGAATATTTTAGGACAGGAAGAAAGGACGCAAAGTCAGTCAATGGCAAGTGTAATGAAATCAAGGACACAACTGCATTTACCGTAAGAAGAAAATCTTGAGAACGAGGAACCTGCTCGCTCTTTAAATTCAATTACTTGAACTTAAACTTTGAAAATCAACTTAAATTTGATTTATGAATCTGTGTCAGCACATTTTTTCCCCATTCAATTTCAAGGATAAAAAGCTGCATAGCTGACCTTTCAGGGTCACCCAGAATTGTTTCCACTTGCGGCGGGTGACCAGCTCCAGTTTTCTGTCCTTGTGCAGGGTAATGAGAGGTTTGAAAGAAAGCCAGCCGGCTCGTCTGACCACACCCTGCTCCTTTTCAAACAGCAGGTCCAGCTGCTCCAAGGAGCCCTCAGCCGACTCACTGCTGCTCTCCCCCTCCTCTGTGCCTGTGGACGGGTCTCTTCTCTCACGGACACCGCCTCCGCTCCCCTGGCCAATGCCCATCTCCAGCTCCCTCATGAAGTTCTCGTAAATGTTCTGGCGGAGGGCATCGTTGGTCGATTGGTGAATGGCTCCTGATGACTGGGCCCTGGAGGCGCCTGGGAACCAGAGGAGGCTAGAGACCTGAGAGGGGCAGCTGGTGTCTGAAGTCAGGACATCAACCCCACTGTCAAAGGCATCGCTCATGTCCTTGGATCTGGACTCCTGATATGGCACAGAAAATGGAGAAATGATGAGGAAAATCTGAGAGGTATGAACAAATGAGGGTCAGAGAACTTTAGGAAAAGATGAGGGTCTCGACCAGATTGACTCATTAACCATCTTTATTAAAACTATGCATGGAAATACTGTATATACTTGGGTCATGATGGCATGTGGTCAACAGTTTATCAGGTCAAAAGGGATGGATCAAAGGAAAAGTCAGCGGAAAGGAGGGGGAGTCAAAGCAAAGGAGGGAGAATAGAGTGTCAAGAAGGGGAAAAGTCCTACATAAAAGAAAAAGAACTTGTCACAATAGTGCTAGTCCTGTATGGTCAAATGTTTTTGTGACCTAAATGTTATTCTTAAGGAAAAACGAAAAACATTAAACTATAATGTTATAACCAATTGTCATGGGTTCTCACACTAACTGTCACGGTGAGAAAAATGGAGCACACTGCATCAAGGTGGATTTTAACTTTCTGTTTTTTTGTTCCAATCCACATTTAAGCAAAAGCCCCTCACAGTTGTCCCCAAGCCACTTCTGTATAAATTACGGGCCCCCATTACTATACTGGGACAAAATCAAACTGTTGTTCATTTCAGTTCAGCCTAAGGCGCCATAAAAGTAGAGGAGAAACTTTTGAAGAACATAGTCAAACTGCTCAAACCTACTTCAAAGTCAGCATTATGGGCTCTAACTCTTTCGCTAGGCTGAGAAAGTGGGACAGATTTCCCGTGATGGCACCTGGAGGGTTGGACCCCTCCAGGCTCAGACAATTTCACATCATTTGAGGTTTACTGAGGCTTCCCAATTCCCCAGATGAACACTTGATGGAATTGTGCTCTTTCATGCTTAATGACAACATACCTGCACTTCACTAGATTGCAGAATCGATTCTCCCCCTGGCAACTGAGTGGAGAGCTCTCAACATGCAGACACACACACTGCTGCCACGCTGGAGCTCCATCACTGTCTGTTTTCTCCTGTATCTCACTGAGCTCCACCCATGTCTCCAACATCCTGATTAATTGGTTCATTCTATCCCTCGTATTTGTTCTTGATAT
The DNA here is from genome assembly GCA_014773175.1 of Lucifuga dentata. Classification (NCBI taxonomy): domain Eukaryota; kingdom Metazoa; phylum Chordata; class Actinopteri; order Ophidiiformes; family Bythitidae; genus Lucifuga; species Lucifuga dentata. Next base: position 6,797 of record VXCM01000392.1, read on the forward strand.
TTAGCGAAGACTTATAAATCCCTAAATCATCAGCATAAGTCTGGAATACTTAGCAGGAGGAAAGCACGGGGTTGGGCTCTTCCTCGTTTCCTTCAGCCTCCATGGTCTGACTTTATCAACCCGCTCCTAGGTCTCTTCCAGCTGCTTCCCATTAAAAGCAGGTCCTAGGACTTTGGCTCGAGGATCAGGGTGTGACCTTTAAACCCTACCAGCCAACAACCCTGGAGCTCAGTTGAACCAGAGCTGGAAGTGCTCCGGAGTTTGGTTTACTGGTTGAAAGGATGCACTGTGAAAAGCCCTGGGAGATATAGGAGAGGTTTGGGATCCAACAAAATGGCATGACTGATGAATTCCAGTCCCGACAGCAGCCTTAAGCCCTTTTAAGTTCATCATGTCACAGGATTTGCCAAGTAACTAAGCGGAGAGATTGAGGCATCATCACTGAATTTTTTTGAAATTGCCCTAAATTGCACCCATTAAATTATGCCAAGCTTAAAGGAAAATTCACACTCTAAAATGTTCACAGTTTGTTTTGATTCCATAAAAGAAAGCATTTATCTCTAAAAATAGAACTTAGCTCATTCTATTTGTGACCAAGACTTGGAGTCGGCTAAAAATCTTCTTTTATTATTGAGAGTTGCAGGTTTTAGTTTGGGGTTTATTTGAGTGGCCTTACTGCATTTCATTTTAAAGGGGTCATAATATGCTTTTTGTTATTTTTCCCTCATTTTTATTGTGCAATTTAATAGGGAGTATGTGTTTGTCAAAGTTGCAAACTTGATTAGTCATTTACTTATGTAATATGTTGACATCAACATGTAACACACCCGATTAGACACAACCACAAAGTATGAGGTTAGCAAGTGAGTGTTTGACCCAGCATCCTCCATGTCCCAACTGGCCAATCATAAGAGAGCGGGCTTTCTAGGAGGAGAACCTTAATGAAAACCGTACCTAAAACAGTCTGTTCTCACTCTATCTCCACAACGGTGTGACAACGAGGCAGAGTAGAAGTGGATCAAAGTGTTTTTTGCACATTAAAGATTGCAAAGGTTTGAAAACGGACCCCTTAATGAAAATTTGAACATGGAAATGTGTCTATTATGTCCCCTTTAAAATTTCTTGAGGATTTCCAAAAGCAAAAATGGAAAAAAAAAAAAAAAAAANAAAAAAAAAAAAAAAAAACCCAGAATCTCCCAGGTTCTTTTCATAAATAATGACCACAAATCCTGAATTAAATCTGTGGGTGCTGCCTGCTCCCAAAATCATTTATGCACAAACACATGACCATAGATCAGCAAGACTTTGCGGTGAGGAAGTTTTGATTAGGTCATTGCTAATACTAGTGCAGTGCCCGTTCAAAACGTGCCTATTTGGACCAGGCCGGACATTATGGTGTGCACCATAGCCTACCATAATTTTGTTCTGCACAACTCATGAGCTAGCTTAGTTTTTAGTGCCCGTGGAGCGGAGCATAAGTTGCCGTGCCCAGAGCATATCCTGCCACGCGGACTATTTTTTTTTTTACCAGCACAGCTCAATTTGAGAACCGCTCATCCAAACATCTTCACATGCAACACTGCACGTCCTTGAGTCCTGAGCAATAAACCTGCTGAATATCAGCTTCATACAGTGCCAGGTTCTAGAGATATTGGTGCCACGGACAAAGAGAGATATAGTTAGATACAGTAAAAGCTAAGCGCCAAAAAAGACTCCCACTGTGACACTCAGAATGAATACTGTTGAACAACTGTGGATTTGTGCATTTTTTCATTACATGGGCAAGTATCTGCCATATTTCTTTTCAGTATTATCTACTGTTGAAATACAGAGAGAATCTCACAGGTTCTTAATCCAGCAAAGAATGGAGGGTAATCTGAATCCAATGATTGTTCTTTTCTGTCCTTTTGTTTGCCATCAGTCAGACCCAACTGACTGAACACTAATCCCTATTAACAGATTGGCTCACTAAGGAGCGTGAGGAGAGCCCAGAAAATCTGCACCACACAACAACCATAAATCATTCGTTAACATCAGAGGAGGGTGGGGTTAATTCTTCAGATGGGATTTAGTTTCACTCTAGCAGAGCCTTTCTAAGGCTTACAGCTATTCTCTTGGCATTGCCCAAACATCATTCTAAAAACTCCTACAAGGCAAGGCTAAATGAATTAATGAAAGAACAATAGCTCTCAAGCCTCAAAGACAGAGGCAGCTTAGTTTAAACAAATGTCTTATGGTAAATTAAAATATAATAAGAATATATTGTCTGTAATACAAAATCACACCATTCTGATATTTTGGACATGGGTTCATTTTATAAACATGTGGAGACAACTTGCGGACATGCTCCAACCTCTCCTCTGACCTGAACCGGTATAGCATGAGTATCATTTTACTACATGGAAAAGGTGTATCAGCTCTATGTCTCAAATGCAAAGATATCCCTGTCACAACATACTTCATTCTGAAGTCTATATCAGCCATTGATTAGCTTAAATGCCTCAAAAGCCCTTTAATAAAATGTAAAGATTGGGCTAACGACCACGGATCATAACAACCACATAAAAAATACAATTATCTTGCTCCCTTGTAGTCTATGCATGATTGTAAACAGCAGAGGAATTATCATGTAGAAAGTAACCTCAAAAGTGTACTTAAAAGTCAATGATATTCATCATTTACAACGATTTTAATCTGACTGGCCTGTCAAAAAACCATCCATGCAGCAATACTTCAGAAGTACCCACCCAGACACAGATATCCTGACATCTGCACATCAGCCCTCGACTCCTCTTCCTCGGAGGATCATCCATGTCTAACACTGTATTAGAAAGTACCTCTTATCCCTGTTCCATCCCCACAAAAGCACAGGTCCAGCACTGGCTGCCTTACAAATTTCATTTTGTGTCACCCCACTGTGCCCTGTCCTCAGACAGCTGGTGTTGTGCTGCTAAGGACCAGAGGACGGTGGTTGGTATCTGGCAATGCCAGGACAACCGCTGTGGCTCACAGCTCAAAAAAAAAAAAAAAAAAANAAAAAAAAAAAAAAAAAAACCTGCCAGGCAAGAAACTGTCTGTGTGTAACTGTTACTGAAGTCCTCTCCTGCCTAACAAGCTGTCTGCTCCAAGGCTAGTAGAGAAAATGACAACCTTATCTTTTGTCTGGACCTGGGAAGCCACTAAAAACAGGCATGAGCAGTCAACTAAGTTATCTACTGCTTACTTATACAATAAGGACCGAACAGCCAACAAACACAACCTACTCTGTATGAACCATAAGAGCCAGTGGCAGTATAAACCACACCATGACGTACTGCTATGCAAAAAAATATTACCACAAATGCTGAGAAGACAAACACTAAGATCAATATTGAATCAATTCCATCCCCAAAATCCAAAATTTAGTCTACCTTACCTGTAACTTCCTCTTCTTGCGGCTGAGGCTGCCTGTCCAGTCACTGAAGCGTCTGATGCGGTTTTTGATGGAATCTTTCTTGTGGAAGCTGAAATCTCGCCCAACCTGTTCCTGGTGCTGGTTTTGGTCAGAGTACTGGCCCAGGTACTCATGGTGACTCATGGTGTGGGCTTTGGGCCGGCGACAGGGCAGGGTGTATGATGAATACTGCCTAGTCTCAGGGCATTCCTCCACTACAGGCACATCCACGACTGAAGCAAAAGAGGCTCTGTGGCCTCTTTGGCTTGACGGAGGCACTGGGAACTGGGAGGATAGGTCTCTGGCTGTGGGAAAGGTAGCAGCCATTGTGGGGTCCCTGTACAGGTCTGTTACAGACACTGGGGGAGGCAGTTCAGTAAAGGAGTCACTTTGGTGGATGGAAGAGGACGCTAATGCCCGGCTGGCAGGGCAGGTTTGCTCCTGTTCAGACAGCTCTGTGCTGGGTCCCCAAGGCGAGTCGTACCAGGAGCCATCAGAGCTCAGTGAGCTTCCCTTGCTGGTCCTGGCTGTGGTGGAGGTAGAGGCTGGCGGTGGCCCACCGTGATGGCCTTCAGGCCTACTACCACTGGAGCCAGGCAGACTGGGGGTAGAGGCAGCCTCCAGGTTGGGGGAGAACTTGAGGAGTTGTACAGGACCACAGGCCTCGTCCAGGAGGAGGGCACCACCCGAGGTGTTGGTGAACTCCACCCTGAGACTGCCATCTTTCTTGATTACCACCCGTGGGCTGCTCTGTTCTTCTAAAACCTCACGCTCATTGCTGTGTCCATTTATGGTGTGTCCATTAAGCTCAGCCCCATATGGGTTATCTTCATAGTCGTCTGACATATGCCGTCTCCGTATACCACATCCAGGAGAACGATGCCAGCGCTGCTCACTTGGACTACCCCTCGCTGCCTTGGACACATAGTCGTAGTGCCTGGTGGAGTAGGGCTGTCGGTTTTTGGGAGGGGACAGACAGCCACGGCCGACGCACCTTGTCTTGTACCCTGAGCCTCCTGGGACATTTTTCCACCATGTATGAGGCGACAGGGCCTCTTCTTTGGTTGAGCGGAGCTTCAATGAGTATGGCTTTTGTTTCCCTGGGAAGATAAAGCTGGTGCCCTTTGGACCCTGGATGCTGTACTGGCTCTCTGAATTTCCCATTGCAGCCTGAAAAACAGAAAATAGGAAACTAAACCATATTGTCAGCAACATTATAAGTGAATTTATGGTATTCTGTCATAATAGAGCATAGTAAACACAACATGACATAATTCCAGATCTTGTCAGTAACATTAAAATGTCTTATATCTCATAAATATAAATGGGTACATTCCCACAGTCCATAACATCTGCACATTATCACTTTACTAGCAGCGCGTGGGTCCTCTGTCCAGTGGCAGTAGACCTAATATCTTCCTTATGTTATTCAAAGAGAAAAGCTATAAGACTAAGTAATGGCATCACATCTGGTCATTAACCTGTATGGTCTATTCCACTCTCATTTTACTACAATTTTCCGCTTTTTTGTACAGATCAGTCAAGTGAGATCAACAGGCTTTATGCTGTCATGGTTTTTATGTGTGACAGAACTCAGAAAGTGCAAAAATCTCTTCCAGACTGTCCAACACTCTTACATTAGTGATGGAGAGCCATGACCAGCTGGACATTTCATAACCTAAACTGCTAGACGTAAGAGACCGTACTGTATCCTTTGGCATCTGTGCTGCAATTACATAACAGGCCAATTTTAAGGTCAAACACATTAACAGGCTTCAATTCTTTAATTGTGCCAAGTAGCTTAAAGAACTACAAACAAAACAGCAACAACTTTATTTAGAATTTCCACATACAAACCTCTGAGGTGATGGTAATGTAATGGAAGGGGCAAAAATCCAGGTGTAAATGCATATAATAAATAAAAAGGCTATCAAAATCTGTATGGTGTTTTCTTCTAAATAAGCCAGTTGTCTCTTAAATGTCTCTTGAAGCTCTGAATGTTTATGATAACTCAATGATTTTGAGATAAAAGCAATACTTTATTACTAAATCCAATGAAAAAGCATAATTTAATAAGGTCATCCATTACAGGCATGATTAGTTTTAGCGTGGAGCAAATGCCAGTTCCCCTTTTCTCTGTATTTTTCTGACTTTAATCTCTGAAACTCTGATTTTTAGTGTGATTTGTGAGCATTTTTTTCCTCACAAATGTGAATTTTTTCTTGCTAAACCCCCTTCTCCCTGTCCCATTTTTTTCATCCTCTATGGTCATAATACGCCATCATGTGAATATCAGAGAAAAAAATTAAGAGTGGTATAAATATAATCAAGCAGAACTGCATCTACAAGAGCAAAGTTATTCCAAACAATGACAGAAGCATGATTACTATCTCAAGTTTTCCTCCATTTATTTATTTTATCATATCTGATAATCCAAACATGAGACATGTACACCGGCATTATGAAGACCACAGTTCAACTCACCTGTCTGTCGGTGTCTTCTTAGATTTGAGCTCCTAAGTGCACAGATCTCTGCGCCTCATTTCTCAACACACACTCTTCTCCTTCAGCGTCAGGCTCATCTGAAACATAGAGAGAGGTCGACTTAGTGTGTAATTGCTTTGTTGTTTGATAACAGGTGTGTAAGTTAAATAGAAGCCCTAATCCTCCGTATGAGGGAGAAAATAGAATTCAGTTTGTGCATATTACAAATGTTTTTCATTGGTATGAACAAAGTCGGGTCAATAAACAGAAATAAGCATGCCCCAGCATTTCAGATTGTCACACTTTCTAGATTTTTATATATTTAGATAAATATTGTTCTTTAAACATGAAATAAAAAAAATTAAAAAATATACGGCTCCTTTAAAGAAATCACTTGTACTTTATACTGTACAAGACAGCACAGTAATGTAGCGCCACCCTGGCATTATGACTACTTAAAAAGTTTACCCCACCCCTCCAAGTCTAACTCTCCTCATTCACCCCTCCAAACTAAACATTACTTGCATTTTTCCAACTCTGCACAAGTCCATGACGTCGTGTTTGATCGGGGATGGGAAACTTTTTGAAAGCCGGCTAAAGTTTACCCCTCTGTTTATTTTTAAACCTTTGAATTCCAGCATGCTCCCTTTTCACTCACTGCCACCAAATTTGTCCGGGGGCACGTTTCCAAAACCAGAAACGGCTGAGGAGTTTTTGCTGGAGAGCCAGGCATCTTTTAAGAAGAAGCTTGACTCTGTCGTGTGTGTAATACAACCCACTTACATGCATGTAGCTCACACTCAAATAGTGCTAAGCCTCGCAGCACACGTACGGCATGCGTAAGGTTACAGCGCAAACAACTCGCTGCCAAAAGCCCTAACCTTTAGGATTAAGTGAATCTGCAGCATTAACAGTTCATGTCTCCTGCTTCGATGCACCTTGACTGTGAGGTGAGATGAAGTAGTTTTGGCTGACTGAGGAAACAGATTACTGTAATCAGAAATGTGTGTGATATATGAAGCAGAGTAGGGAATTCCTAGAGGGAAAAGTTGAAAGATAAAGCAAATGAGGCACTGGATTCCAGAATTTTAGGAGAGGGCAAAAGGCAAGTGTAGCCCTATAAAAACAGGAATCAAATTTGACAAGGAGCCACATGAGGTAAAGTATTGTCTCTTTTGAAAGCAGGTTTGTAATGCGTGTGAAAAAAAGCATCACTTTAAAGTAGAGTTCAGGACAATTACACAACCATGACCATGCAGAGACAGTCCTGGTAATGAAGTTGAATCCTGAATCTGAGATGGTCAAAGGATTAACCAAGCACCTGCTTTATTTGTCATGTTTTAGACATAAATGAGAGAGAGATGACTTTGACTGATTGCAGCGCGACTATCAAAAGTGATAGAGAAAACTTGTGCTTGTGCTCACGTGAACATCAACTCAACAACAAAAAAGGCTCTTAACCAAGCGAATTTCTTTAACATAGCACAATTTCCAGCAATATCATGCTGGTCTTGCAGGTACAAAAGATCACATGGACCCTGAGCGAAGCCAAGCCAACAACATTCTTTGGGTCATGGTCAAAGGAACGTGACTGCTCTAATTGTCTTGAGTCACGCTCATTAACCTAGAAACCTGTGGGAAAGCTGGAGTATTGTAATCGGTAGAGCCCAAATTTTCTCTTTACATCTATATGACCCTCTGATTCCCGTAACATCAGCATTTCCTGTTAAACCTAGCAAGCTGAAGAACATCATTTAATAATTCATCTTGCATCAGGAAGCTGAAAAGCAAAGAGAAAAACATTGAAATCCCCTCCACATAAATGAGGAGAACCTAAACAAAGCTCTTTCAGAGTAAAGATGGAGGAAGCAGCTGCCGACTACACAGGAGTCGGCATAAAGCTGCTTGTCGAACTTGTCACAATGACGGCTTTCTTTCAACGCTACTACTGACACTTTTCTTGCGGAGTTTATTCAGGCAGCGCAAGACTACAAGTATGAAAGGCTTAAAGACGTGCCAACACACGCACAAAAACCTAAAGACACACACACGTTTGCCTTCTGCTGCGGGTTGAAGTGGAGTATTGTGAGACTGTTTTGGGAGAACAACAAGACAAGTCTTCCTTTTTAGCTGCAACCACGACGTGCAGTCTGAACTTTCCCTCCCTCTTCCCCTTCAATCCACTTTTGGGCTCAATAGGCGTCCCCACAGGCCATCTGCTCAGGGGCCAAGAGACCACCGCCACCCTGTCACTCCTCGACACACCCCACGACCTGGCATTCTTCTCCAGCTGCCCCAGGATGACGCCCACGTACGTTCTGTGTTTAGTCTGGTGGTGTGTGTGTGTGTGTGTGTCTTCAGGCTTGAGCTTGGCCTAACACTGAGGAATGGACCACACCTCAAGATGGAATAAACACAGTAGGTGCATGTAGGCAGATCGCTGAGGAAGTAACTGTCCATTTCCTTCATGAGGACCCACTCTGCGTCTGTGGAACAGGAGCCATGATTTCCATCTTAGGCCAGATTGGCTTTAAAGGACCATACCAGCTATTTTGTATGTTTGAGCCTAATATATTCAATTTTCATGCATGTTAAGTTACTGACAATCATTTCCCAAAGGATAAAACCGTATTTCAGCTTTCCTGATATTTTGCAAAATCTCTTAATCTGCAAAGTCAAATATTCAAGCGATACACCCACCTTAAAAATCCATGTTTCGCCCACCTAGTTACGCAGCCTTATGAAGTCACAGTTGTTTAAATTTTTCGATAAATGCAGGTCTTCTTTTGGGANAAAAAAAAAAAAAAAAAAACCCTGAATATACGTCTTGTTCATGATGATGGATTACCGATCTCAAGAACGTTTCAACTATCAACAAGTTGATTTTAATAGTGTACCAGAATGAATTGAAATCAATGGCAGTCTGGAAAGTCAGAAGAACATTTTTAATTCATCATTCCTGTAGTATGCTTCAGGAAATGATTGTCAGTAACATTACATGTATGAAAACTGAATATATTAGGCTCAAACATGCAAAATGGACAATATGGTCCTTTAACCTATGATCACACTTTGGTCCACATTTTCTACATGAACATCGCTGGTGTAATTTATGTCAAAGCGGAGGCTTAAATATGATGTCCACCATGGGAAAATGTGAAGGTCAAAGCATTTCTTTCCCTGGTCTGCTCTGAAACACCTGAAAAACTACTTTAGATTGCACTCAACAGTGTAAAATCACACGGCGATGACTGAGGAAGTTCACAACCAATGTTTCAAAAAAATGCAGGATACGCATAACAGCCACCATGTGTGAATGTATGCAGAGTTAAAGGACAATATCAGCAATTTTGCATGTTTTAACATAAAATATACAACTTGCATACATGTTACGTTACTCACAGCCCTTTCCCAAAACACACCATTAGAGCATAAATTTTAAAACTGTTTTTCCTACCTTCCAGACTGCCAATGGTTTCAGTTCATTCCATTATGCGACTAAAATAAACTTGTAGAGACTTGAAATGTGTGTGAGAAAGGTATTTCATCTCATTGTTTGTTGAAATAACTTTATTTAACCGGTCCAACATGGAGCTGTACAGAAGACAATGTACGCCTCCACAAGGCAATATAGTCCCAAAAGGAGATGGCTTTTACCGAGACATAAAAACCATCCCTTCTTCATTAGTACGTACATGTTAGCAAGCGACACATTGAATTTTAAGGTGAGCGCATCACCTAAACCTTTGATTTTGAAAGATTAGGGGATTTGGCAAAATAACAGAAAAACCAAAATATGGTTTTTATGTTTTGGAAATTGTCAGTAATGTATGCAGATTGTATTTATTGTTGGGTTTAAACATATAAAACTGCAGGTTTTGTCCTTTAAACGCATAAGCACACACGCAGTCTGGATAAATAAGCTTGCAATTCTAACCCCTATGCCCTTGAAACTAAACTTGAGAAACAAAGCTGGAGGACCAATCTATTGACACAGCAGTGTGAAACAGGGTGATTCTCCAGAGAATAAAGGTCCAATCTCACAGTAATATCACGATGCTGTTAGTGCAGTTTTAACCCTACCGTAAGTAAAGAATCTTCAAGGATCTTAAAGAAATTTGCTGCACATTCACAGGTTTATCCAAACAGTAGATAGCACAAACACTAAAACTGACCATGATGGCATGTTCACAAGGATGTAAAATATAGCTTTTTGCTTAGTTAACATGTAGTTGTGGTAGACAATAAAGTCATAAAGCACATGACAAAGCGGCCAAAATATGTCATTATCCTGTAATCTCATGCAAAATACATAATCAACACATTTCTTTTGAATAATGTTGTTCACGAGGGGCTATGAGGTCATTTGTTATTGGCAAAATCACGTTGCCTTCCTCCTGTCAAATCACAGCCCATGGGACTTGTCCCTTATCACTTTCCATCTGGCACGGTGACAACAGGTTCTTAAAGGAGCAGTGTGCATATTTCTGCACTCTTAGACGCGGCTTTAATTCAAATCCATGCAAACCGCCCAGAGCCCAACAACAACAGTCAGCGAATAAGAGACAACAGCATGATTGTAACCAAAAACAAGGCCATCTCCTGCTGAGCTTTATCCTCTGAACCTGATTTAAGTTTGCTGTGGCTGTTTGCTCATGAGGAGAAACTTCTATCGATGAATCACTTGCTGTAAGCCCATATTACTGTGTGGTGGATTCAACCAAAGCCACCAACCATTCATCAAAGCGCTTGTTAGTGTGTTTTAGACTTTTTATGATACATTTAGAAGTTCTGCGCCTGGCTCCTAACCAAAAATGACATGGTACCCTTCTGAAAGATTTAAACACACAAGCCACTGCCATTTCAGAGTGACACAGATGCACATTTATATGATATATGATATAATTTACAGACTGGGGTGCCTAAATGTGCTCATGTGAACGTATGCAAGTGAGCGATAACAAAATGCTGGCAATAATGAAATAAACACCAGCAGAAATGACAAAGTCTGAGATTGTTAAAGGTGGTATTCTTCATTTACAAGGCTTAAACAGCAAGGTAGACCACATGCTTAGGATAGAAACTAAAGAATGAGCTATCTAACAGATGCAGCTGGAAACTAAGCAGCACACACGCACCCACACCTGTGCATCGAGGCAATACAAAACACAATGCAACTTTTTTTCACCACAGCCTCCTCCTAATCCTGAGAAACAAAGACAGAGGAAGATTAAAGACAGACACCGTAACATGCCTTACCTCTGTGGCCCAGGCTTTAATCTAAAAGCTCTTTGAAGAGCTGGCAAAGGAGAACTCTAGCTGTTGCTCTGTGATCTCAAAGTGGATTCTCCCTGTGAAGCTCGGCGAGTCTTAAAGCAACACACACACTGCATATGACTCGCACACCCAGAAGCACTGGACGGCACGTGGAAACTCCCTCCCGGCTTCGAGGCGCAGCAAATCACAATCCTCCAGGGGTAACCAAGGGCAACGGAGTGTCAAGGAAAAGTGGGGAGGAGGGGGAAAAAGTGAAAAGTTCTCAACAGAGGAGCTCTCTTAGGAGGCAAGGATGGTTCATAGCTCTCATTTATTTAGTGCAAAATTCTCCACTACTCACTGTTGTTTTTCCTATATCCTGCTTTTCCGTTGGCTATTCAAGAGGATGCAGGACTTGTAAGAGCCAATGTGGTTTTCCACAGCTGCTTGAGGAGATTGGGCGAGACAAGCTGGTATATAATGGCTAGAGGGCTGCCTGGGAGGCGCTGGGGAGGGCACAATGACTGGAGCTCTTGTCTGACCCTAAATACCACAATGACCCCCGGAGGAGGCCAGTGAGACAGCCAGCTACTGCTGAGACAGAAAATGTGTGTGTGAGTGTGTGTCTGTGTGTTTGTGTGCATGAGTGACTATGAGCCAGACATTAAGGGAAAAAGTCCAGTGAGCGAAGGAAGGGGTTTGATGTGAAAAAGAGCAGGGCCAAAGAGGAAATCACACAAGGAAACAAAAGTTAGTGACACGTTTAAGATGTTTGAAAGTTTCTGGGGGCTGAAGGGGCCAAATCTGCATCTCATTTCAAAAACCTAATTAAAGCACAAGAAAACCACTCCAAACTTTCAATGAAATTAGAATTTCTGAAAAGCACTGGAACTGTTGTGACTAAGCTTCATCTCAGCAGAGACAAACTGAGACCGCCGTCAGCCTAAAAACACACACATGCCTTCATTTGTCTATGGTTCACATAACTGTGGTCACACGCTCGGACTGGAAGAAGCATGCCACGCCGTCCAAAGCCCTCGCAAGCCAGTTGCTTATTTCAGAGGAATTGAGTGAATATAAGCACATATCACATCTTTCATTCAGATAAAAATATGAGCCTCACCACTCAGGCTTTATACTAAAAGACAATCAGCTATTGAAAGTCACGTCCATGTCACGCTGCATGAGCAGCTGTGGAATATTCTTCTGTCTGCCTGCTGCCTGGCATAGAGACATCAGCTTCACACACCAGGACACAATGCCAGCAGTGGCCAACAACATTGTTAATAACACAATAGTCCTCGTGGCCTCGTCTGAGCTCCCCTCAAAGGCCTTTGTGCAGCTATAGATGGAGGCTGCTAAAAGGTTGGTCAACAACACACTTGGAGAGCCTGAGGAGCATAAAAGAGTGAGGCACTGAGAAAGAAAGAGATAGAAAGGAGGACCGCTGTGATGCATATTCATACAGAGCAGGTGCTGCGTCTAATTCCAACCAAAACACAGACTGGCCCATAATTAAGATCAACAAGGGCCCAAACAAACTCTTCATGGCCAAATTATATCTGTCATGCACATATATTCTACCACTGTGCTGATGTAAAACTTGGTAGTTTACAAGCTTCATCCTTCATACTGATTATAAGTGTTTTTGCACTCTGAGCCTTGAAAAAGACAAGTGCAGAGGCTGCAGAGCACTTCATTTCTCACTAACACGGGCATCTCAGATTGATGCTTCCATTAATGTGTTAAACGTGGAACGCTAACTGCATTCATTTTCCATGTAAGTGATTCTGTGATAACATTATGGGTATAAACTATGTCACATTTTATGCCGGATAGATTACCAGCAGAAAATCTAACTCACACTGGATGGTGGATGCTCATGGGACCATTTGCTGAAAGGGGTGGAGGGTGCACTCAGCGTGCTTTTACTCCTTGCCTCCCTCTTAAACAGCGTGATGGAGCCACTCTGCTCGCTGGAGGCTGTTCATGGTTTGGTGCCATTGATCATCCTGCTACAACCTCCAACACTCAGTGGGTGCAGGCGATTTGGGAAGAAAACATCCGGGGTGAGGAGATAAATTGATCTTAATTGCTCATTTTCACGGGAATAAGGAAACTGCTGTGCCCAGAAACTTCAATGAAAATTATGGTCGAGAAATTAAAAGTTATAGTAAGAGGGATAATAAGAGGGATGGTGGGAGCTGGGGGTTGGGTGGATGGGGTAGACTGATGGAATTCATTTAAGCTGGGACTCTTAAAATCAGGGTGAAAGGTCAAGTCTTTTGTTTGGAGCTTAGGTTCCACCCACAAACCAACCCCACCTCTTTAGGAATTCAACTCTGTGGCTTTAGCAGGATTCCACATATAAAGTTAAACTGAACATCTGTGTATATGAAGCTGACTATAACAACTGCTTAAATGTTTAGTCCCACAGAACGAACAATCTGGAAACTACGAAATACTACAAAATTATGTTTCTTACACTCTGTGACATTCAGAAGGTTATCCCTCCCACCTTCCTGTTACTCCTCTTCTTCTTCATCTTTCCATCCCATACAGTGAAATCTCTGTTTTCTACCAGCTTACCCAGCTGCCAGGTCTGTTCATTTTCTACACTCTGGACCTCCTGTCAGACAAGACAGTCCACAAGTTCAAGAGTCCAACACTGACTTCAAATTAACCAGAATAAGCCAGCACAGACTCACTGCTAACAAAAAAAGGGGCAGTGTGTATTTGTGTGTTAGTGTGCAAGAGGATGACCAGTGCTGACAGAGGCAATATTCAACTCTAAAACGAGAATCAGGGTAGAAACATCTCATTTTTTTGTTTAGAGGAGACACTGACACAGGACATCCTCAAGGGGGCAACAGCACCCATCTACTGAACCTGTGCATGTGTGTGTGTGTAAGTACAAGAGTGCGTGAGCACTTTTACATCTATACTTGTTTGGAAAGGTAATGGCATTGAATTGGTAGACTGTGTAAGGACAAAGAGAATGTAGGGGTGTGTGTGTGTGTGTGTGTGTGTGTGTGTATGTGTGTGTGTGTGAGAGAGAGAGAGAGAGAGAGAGAGAGAGAGAGAGAGAGAGAGAGGGAGAGAGAGAGAGAGAGAGATCTAGCAAACAGCTGGAGGACTGCAGGTGCACATCAGCTCTCCGTCAGCTTCTCTGCTAATTAAGCAGCCTAATGGACAGAGGAAGGTCATTTTGAGGGTTAAATTGCAGGAAAAGACACACAGCGACAAACACACTCTCACACACTCTCCCACACAGCACATCTCTGAGCTGGTGCCACTTCAGTGCTACAGTGCTGGTTTTCAGACTGGCTGATATTTGCACAATTTAGCTGTTCTTACACACACATATGCAGTACAACATCTGTCCTGTAGCAATGTCAGCCCAGCAGCATCACGCCGCAAGCCCAGCAAGGTGAACAGCTTAAAGAGCCTGTGCCATCAATAAAAGATTTAAAGAATATGCCTGGAGGCGACGGCGAAGTTCACAGAATGAGCGACACGGCTCTCACATGACGCACGTGCAATCAAAGTCTTTAGCAGCCACAGAGACAGATAAGAAATAAGAGGCTCCTGAGAGAAAACATGTACACCCAGCCCTGCCCAGGAAGACAGGGCAGAGCTGTAGAGCCCAGCAGCTTCCTCATTCACAGGGGAAGATGGGATACCTAATTATCTCCATGCCAGTAATAGATAGGAAAAGAAAAGTGCCTTTGAGGCAGAGAGAGGAGAAAAAAACGCCGGTAACCTTCAGTGAGGTCGGTTTGAATCATAGGCACCTTTTCTTCCTCTTCAAGCCTCCGAGTGACTTTGTATAATTTGCACAAGTACAAAAACCTGTGTGATACATCCACCTCAAACCTGTCCGCAAACTGCATCGCCGCTGAAATTGACTCTGACTTTCCTTTGTGTGCTGCAGGATAATCTGTCACACGGTGCGCGCTGTGAGCTCGAGTGATTAATACCATCAGCCCACAACCCACTTACTCATTTCCATGGCGATACCCAGTGTAGTGTGCTGCAGCAGTCGGCTGAGACATGCCGTAGCCTCCCTAAGGTGATCCATCAGAAATCATTGACCACTGCAGCACAATACCGGTCACACTGAGCCAGCTGCCAGAGGTCAAACAGAAACACCAGAGGTTTTCAGAGAAACAATGAGGTAGCGGGGATATTTGGAAGCAGGCAGATGCATGAATACAGTAATTGATTTGCACACAAACACAGGTACCATCCTTTGCAGAAAGTCACGCATACGCATACCAAACGCGTCCACAGCATCAATCACTGACATCAGTACTGGACATGGACAGCAAACTTATTCAAGGTGCAGAAATCAATTCATTGTGGATTTGAAAAGGACAAAGGGAATTGTTCCAAATGCCCCCGACATGAACTGGCATGATAATCAAAGTGGCATGCGGTCAGTGAATACAGCTCTATCTAGGGTAGTAGGGCAAACAACCAAGTCTGGCTTTGTCCCAGCAGATACGCACACACAAACACACACCTGCTATGCTGGCACATACTGCTGCAGGGGAGGGCCAAGCAGTCCAGATCCAGATGCTTTGCGGGTATGCATGTATGTGTGTGGCTTCCTTCCCCATCCATCACTGTCAGAGACATACATTAATCCCTCTCTGCATTCTTGAGGAGCTCTGACGCCAGAGAGTTTCCCCTTGTGGCCTCCCCCACCGAGACCCTCCCCAGCCCGGGTGCAGAACACCACTCATGGCCCTAGATCAGGTTTTGCTTGCTGCAGGCCTAAAACTTTCATCAGAAATATGTTGGCACTGCTTGGAATGGATCACTAACATGTGATTTCAGCTTTGAAAGCCAGAGGACAGGTTGACGCTAATGGATATGTTAATTTAAAGGTTACCTCCTTGTACCAAGGTGAGCCATGTGCTGATGGTAAAGTAGCACTCCTGCTGGCAGTGTCTGTCCTTTAGTGGCCTGTTCAGAGCCAAAGGCAGGACGCACAAAACATGAAACACTCAGCTTCTTTAAATTGAATTTGTTCACCTTATCAAACCATCTGATCACAGTCATTGTTGGTGTTAGGTCAACACTTTCACAGTTATCTATTCATCACCAGTCGTGTTTGCTAAAGCCTTAAACCAAGACAAACTGACAGGTGAAAACCAACATGATGCTTTAAAAATCTATTAGTGGTGATTAGACGAGTCTGGTCTTGTCTGGTTGGTTTGCCCATCATGGTCATTATTAAGAATAGATAAAGGAACTGATCCTAAGCTAGATGTTAGGGTTCATTACCTGAGGCACTTACAGAGCATATGAAAGGCTTTCTTTAATCATATTGACAGGTTTTAAATACTGCCTTTGTTAAGTGCTCAAAATGGACGCTACCTGGTGAGAACACAATTGCCATTATCTAATATGGCAGCTTAATCACTGTAGTGGAAAAATGTCCTTGTTCGCAGTTTTTCTTGAAGTGACAATTTCCCCCAGAATGGAATATTAAAGGCCCCACTATATTTCAAAAGACATAAGACGAAACAATGAAAAAACCTTATGCCAGTAGGGGACACAGGATGGTCACGAGATGTAGTAGTGAAAGAGGCTTACAGTCTATGGAGAGCAGAGTTGTTGGCAGTCTATAAGAGTTTACTTAGTGATAAAAAGCAGCCAAAGAAGATGGAAATGGAGATGTACGTCAGAGCAAGGGTGCTTTCACATGATAAGTGGTATTTGCACCATGGAGAGCGATCTGCGTGTCGCTCACCTCACTGCCTACAATCCTGATGCCCCACGCCTTGGTTGGCGGATGGAACAGAGTGCTGAAGAAGCATCTGGGGTAGAACCCTGCACAAACAAATGCTGGAAGAGCCTCAATCACCACATCTTGAGACATGCACAATGTCTTTTTTCCCTTAAAGTTCTACCTCATACAAGGCATCCTTGGGCCTTGACATGTTTTAATGATGCTTCATGGCTAAGAACTAAGAACTTCTTAAGACATGAAGTCAGTGGCAAATCCAAAACAAATCACAATTTATTAGCTCATGTTGGAACACAATTTCTCTATGTTTAAAGAAACCACAAAGCCATTAAAATGATAACTCAGCAGAGAGAGTTTAGTATTCTCATCATGCTGCTAACCCTGTGTAAGACAAGCGTACATCGGCCTCTGTGGCTGAGCTGACCTGAGTGGGCTGACTGGCTGTAGATGGCAGGATAAAGCCCTGAGTTGCCAGCATGAGGTCATGGACCTACATCAGCGCCATGTAAACACAGGACCACAGTCAGGACTGCTAAATAAACCATCTATCAGATGAAATCTAGCCTGTTTAGATACAAGGGCAGGTCATGCTGTACCTGGAGTCTATACACATGCATGCCTACACACACACACACAGCATATAAATGTCCAACAGTCATGCAAGCACTAATAAGGAAATATCCCAGTTACAGTCCAGCTTTAGTAAATGCATTTCTGAGGTCATAGGCAGGGAGAGCTGGTGTAAATCTTCATCCTGTAACCATCCCCTGACATAAAGATGGACAGAACTCAGATACAAGATTTCTGCTAAACAGGGATGAAACATAGAGAGATTGTTTTTGTTGATCAAAGGTATAGATTAATTCCCAAAGCAATAAGCTGGTTATGAAATAAGACAAGCTTAATGCAATTCTGCTTATACAGGATAGCAAAAACATTATTGCCACCGTTATCATTAACCAAGCAATTCTTTTTATTGCAGATTAAAGCCCAGTTGGCCATAATTTTCAGTACATCTCTTACCACATACTGTCCATAGTCGACTTACAGCACAGATATGACAGGAATCTCAGCTAGTCTGTCTGCTCGGCATCCTGAAAGCAATGATGACAGGTGCGACATGCATGACTGGTGGAAAAGAGCCAAAACACACACACATATACACACACACAGAGAAAATTTGCTAATCAGACAATCGTTATGCATGGATGAAGTGTAAGGCTACTCTATGAGCAGCAGACTTTTAAATACCTGCATAGCATGTGCAGGCTACATGTGACACCAAAAATCTCCTGACAGACTTCATTACAACAGCCAATAAACAGTAAATAAACCTGTGTCCATGAATCTATCAGTGAGCTTCATGCAGGAGAAGGAAGATTCTTTTTATTGTCACGGTACACATACAACAAAATGTAAATATCAGATGTCAGGGACAAATAAAAAAGTACTATGTTGAAGAGAGTTTCTAAAAAATATGCTGCTAAAATGTACAAAACTAAAATAAATCAAAATATGGACTAAATGTCGCATGAAAACTCAGTCAGGTCAACTGGATTCAAGTGTTTAATTCTGAAACGTTTCACCAAACGTTTCATCCAAATGGCTTCATCAGTCAGGAAAAAAAAATGGACCCACCAAAAAAAACATTTTTTTTTTCTGACTGANTTTTTTTCTGACTGACGAAGCAATTTGGATGGAACGGATCAGAATTAATAACTTGAATCCAGTTGACCTGACTGAGTTTTCATAAAACATATCTACTGCCTGGATGACTTGGATCTTCATCAAAATATGCACTAAAGTTACAGTATTTGGCCACATAAACAGATATACAGACTATGACATGTGCAAGACTAAGATAGATAGATGTGTGCAAAATAACCTAATGAGACATCAGAATGGTGAAAAATCACAACAGCATTTACGGTAATTACTGCACTGAATATTACTGCAGTATCAATGATAAAAATGTGAGTCAGGCAGAGGAGTGTGTATGTGGAAAGGTCAGCTGTTTTAAAAAAAAATGTGAGAAATAAGACCATAACTGAGTGCATGCATCATGCATGGGAGAGTTCAGGCCTCACAAACAGGTTCAACACTGCTGTTACAGTGTGTGTGCATGCATGTGTGTGCATATGTGTTTGGGTGTGTGTATACATATTTGCATGTCTTGTTGCTCATTTTCCTGCAGATGTTTAGTCACTGCAAATGCCGTAACCTAGTTCCTCCCAAAACTGGGTCATGGGTTAACACGTGATCATGGGAGCGCACGGATCGCTGTGTGTAAATGTCACGCAACTTGTTTGAAGAAAATTCACTTGTTAAGCGAGTGTGTGTATATGCGAGTGGGCACACGAAGGTTGCACATTTGCCCAGAAACCCTTTCAGCAAAGTAGAAATAGATTGTGACGTTTGGCATTGTGGCAAGAATTCTATAAAGCTTGCACTAAAAGAGATAAAATGGCTAAAGCGAGATTAGATTTCATTGTTGAATTCTCACTTTAAATGAGCCTTTATCGACCTATAATCCAGAACAGGTGCTCGACAAAGCACTTAAGCAGCGTCGTTTTTTGCCTAGGAAAGTTAAATAAATGAAACACAACAAAGATTGACCTGTGCAGGCAACAGAAAAACACATCTAAACCAGTTTCTCAAGTCACGAGAACGCAGAGGCACATGAACTAATTCGATTGCCAGACAAGCCACAGACAAATCCATGCAAAACAGGCTCCTTTGTCCTGTCCGGTGAAAGGCACGAGGTTNAAGCCACAGACAAATCCATGCAAAACAGGCTCCTTTGTCCTGTCCGGTGAAAGGCACGAGGTTTACAAAGACTAATAACACAGAAACAAGCCAGCGTGGGCACACAATGGCACCTCAGCTCAGGGCATGGCAAAACGCGGCTAAGCGGTAGCATCTGTGCCACATGTGCAAAGCTTTTACCGACATGATTAAATTAAGGCCTATGCCAAAGTTATTATTATCCCATCCATATTCAGAGGCTAAAGAATGTCAATGAAGACCCCGCTCATTATGCAGTCCTCACACATTGCGGCCAAAGAGAAACAAGCACTTTCACACAATTACAGGCAATAAATCAACAGCACATTTGAAGCTAACAGCCTTTTGCTGACATTGAAAAATTATACATCAGTCCTAAATTTTTATTCTGTAAAATAAATTCCTCAACCAATTGAATTACTGCTCATGGGCAGATGCGACACCCCGGCGATGTCCCATAGGACAGGCTGGAGGAATCGACAGGCAGATGCTCCAACCAGCAGAGGTNCCCCGGCGATGTCCCATAGGACAGGCTGGAGGAATCGACAGGCAGATGCTCCAACCAGCAGAGGTCACGGAAGGTCGAGCTGCTCCATTATGAGGGGACAAGGGTGGTATTTATTCACAGCCTTCAGCTCCTAAGCAGGGGTGGGCTTACAGGGGATGGAGAGGGATACTTAACCCTAAAGGCAAACGCTGACTACAAACCATTCTCTGTTTCCTTCTCTGTTGGTCTAGATACAGTGACTGCTTCACCCACATCCAGCGAGAGAAAGGTACAAAAAGAGATTGAAAACGTTGATAAAAAAAAAAAAAANAAAAAAAAAAAAAAGAAAAGCTGATCCAACTCCTGAACGACAAAGAAAAACCTCTGCTTCCCAGGCTGCATCATAACAGTGAAGAACTGGAAACAGGGAGATCTGACAACACACACTGCCAAGACTCACATATACCAAAACACACTTTCAACTCCAATAATGACCACAAAGGCATAGAGTGGTTTAAACAATCTAACTTGTCTGCAGATTGTGTGAGGCTGTTTTGTCTCACACATGGCCAAAGTGACTCTGGTGTTTAGCTGCATGTGTATATACAGTGTATATATAAGATGATACAGCAGACGTTTTTCATTCCATCTAGAAATGTATGTTGGCTCTGGCATCCTGTGGCTAGCCAAGGCGTATTCTATAGCTTGCCAACAAGCCAGACAGCAGGCGTGATGACATGGATGCCGGTAAAAGAGAGGAAAGAATGAGTGTAGTCTTCCAGCTTGTTAAAATACTTGCTGGCTTAGAGAAAAGCCTGTGGCACTCTATGATAGCATGATTAGCAAAAGCAGCAGGCACATCTGGCACAATGCACGTACACTTCAACCACCACTTCGACATCATCATCATCATCTCAAAAATGCTGCCCACTGGAATGCTTGTGCAATACAAAAGTTTCAGATGTTGTTGATTTAGGTTTCTGCTCTCATCTCATAATAAAAATATGAACTGAAAGGAAAGAAATGATATATGGAGCTATTAATATAACATGACTGTGTAAGTACAGCTTTCACACAGCTCCTTGAACCGTAACAACCGTCTTAACTGTCAGGAAAACCCAGTTCCTGGCATTTCTCTACATTGTTATTATTAGTTTAAGCCCGAGCACGCCGGTGCGGACCGAAGCACAGTAAAATATCATTATTAGTATAAAAAAAAGGCAACCACAAGTTTCCAGTGAAGCTGATTTCTCCACACGAGCAGACCACAGGGCTTGCTGCTGGAGACACCCTCACGCGCATGCACACACTAAATTACTACTCAGGAGTAGGACGAGTGCCTAAAAAGACAAGAATGGTTTTCAAAATAACTTCAAGACAAAAAAAAAAAAAAANAAAAAAAAAAAAAAAATACTACAGTTTGAAAGTCATTCCTTTGCTGTTATATTCTCTACCAGGCAGAAACAGGCATTTAGACTTGAGTTGGAACACAAGTGTGATGTAGTAAGTTTGAGCATCAATACTTGACGCAAAAAAGGGAAATTAATTCTGGAGCTCGTTTGTATTGACAGAGAAGATGAATCACTACGCTCTCAACCCAATCGAGTTTCCAATGCGTGTCAGTGGGTTGAGTGACATGAGATCAGCCACCTATTAGTCATCAGTCAGGGTGTGCTCCTTGGATCACTAACCTCATGAGCCTGTGAATAAATGATTTCACCCTCCGGGGGAAAATGATTTATAATGAATGACTTCACAGCCGTACATTTTCACTTTACAGGAGATCTTGCGCGTGGAGAATATCAGTGAGTATATAAAAGGCTTGTTGCTTCGTTTTGAAAAATGCAACATCTCCGAGTGACGTATTTTTTCTCCAAGACATGCTTCCGCTTCCTATGAGATAGAGATCGAATAGCCCAGCTTTCACCCGCTGAAACTCAACAGATGGTTACACGCCGCTCTTCCATCAACACGGGTGACGATAGCTGTGAGAGAGCTGCGCCGTTTAACACAGTTGCTAATATTCAGCTGGAAAGAATGCAAGCAGAAGAGCTGCTTTGCAACCTGTGCCATGCTGGCCGCACACACTTGAGTAGTTTTATCACATGCACACACATATACAAAGTTGTTTGACTGCACACAGGATATGCACATTCTTTGCAGCTCTGACTCAGCCCTTCCCCGCTTTCCAGCTGAAGACACTGAGCCTCACATATCCTCCCAATCCTGCGAGATCCATCTGGAAAGCCAACAAAGCTCCTGTTGAGTGGATCCAACCACAAGGGACGTTTGAGAGGTTGAATGAGATGACCCATAGCCACTGATCTAAGAGGCATTAAGTGTCATGCCTGGGAGGTAAGGAGAGATGGAATTCCTACTGCAGGAAAGTTCAGGAAGCCCAAAGGCCAAGCCACCATCATATGCCTAATGTTGAATATTGCAACAATTATAACATACCTTCAAGACTTTGCTTCAACCCAGTTTATGCACAAACCAGTGACTCTATAAACGAAGCTGTCCAGGTTTGTGGCTCCAGCACCTTTAGTAACATTAGGATCGAACTGGAAATAAGTTACGAGGCAGCTTCTCCAATGACAGTAGAATGTCAAGTACCATTAATAGCTTCTGGTATACCGTGTTCTTAAATGGCACACACTTGCAAATGTCTGCTACGTTTACATCAGCCTGGTTAAACTGGTTGGCTTCCTTATTTTAACTCTCATCTGAACCCAGTCTGACTAGACAGCTAAAAGCTTTAAAAAAGCATTACAGCATTAGCATTTATGAGAGAGGATTGGAATCTGTTCTGACATCATTTTAGGAAAAATATGAATTAATATTGCAGGACTGTCCTAGCTGCAACAAGCTGAGCAGCAACCTGCAACCTGACTGACATGGTATGAACCCAGAGAAGAACAAGCAAGCAATAATACTGACCACCCTGGAATTGTATAAATGGTATGTCCTGTGCTCTTAATGTTTGATATCGAAAAGGTGTGAACTGGGAAGTAAAAATGACCTGTGTACTCAAAGAAATTTGGAAATCAGAACTCTTTTCTCAAGCAAACATCAATTTGTACAGGTCTTGTCAAGAATAAAAGTCCAGATTGCTTCTTGTTGTCCATGCACCTGCACCCGTCGCAAACTGGCCATGAATTGTGCAGCTAGGGTGGCATGGGGAGCTGGCCAAGCAGTGAGCAGCTTCATTTCTCTGGACCAGAGGGGACGAACTCTGGGTTAAACAGCCCTTATGTAACAGCCAAGTGGAGCTCATGTCTTGGCAACAGCAGAGGACAGAGAAGTAAAGCTGGACGTTTCTGGGAGAGAGACAGAATAGTCAATCTTTGGGCTTCCAGAGGGTGACATAAAAATAAGCAGACCCACACACACACACACACACACACACACACACGCTCTCCTACTGTGGCTTGGCTAGTACAATGCTTGGCTTCCCAGCAGTGAGGAAGTGATGCACATTACACTATGTTAGTGGTATTTCACAGAGGTAGAGATTACAAAAACATGAGTGAAATTATCAGAAAATGTCCACAGAGATCTTATCTTAATGCTTTACAGTGAGTCCCTCCGCTTACAAGTCTTTCCTGCCAATGGTTGAAGCCGACGAGCCAAATAAGCCTTGACGATGATATCGCCCCAGGAAGCAGGTTATTTAGATACATTTCTCTCTTTGGAGAAAAGCATTTTAAAAGCCTTAATTGAGCATGTTCATTGAGTGGATGCCAGAATTGCCAGTGACCTGAAGCAATCAGGACCCTGTCTCCGTTTACACTGGCTGTGTGCCAAGTGACTGAACCAACACGACAAAGCCTGGATACGAGAAGTGGAGAAAAGAGCTTATCTTGCCCAGAGATCAAACCACCAACTGCTAATGTGGGGAGGGGGACAGAGAGGGAGAACAGTGCTAATGAGCCTAAAAATGTTCCTCAACATACCACTAACACAAGGGTTGCCAAAGACCATCCAAAGCACTTGACATGTCTGTTACAAAGTCCAGGAAACCGTGGAGATGAAGACACGTCATGCCCCCTGTGATTCAGTGCCGGAAAAGCTAAGTAAGCAAACAAATGAGGAAATGGTACAACATATTGTAAGCCAGACTGCATAGTTATTGCAGTTTTATGTTACAATGACTGATGTGGTTGCTAAAAGTGATTTAATGGACTACGCGATATGGTTAGGATGCATGTGTGGTCAATGACTGGAATTGAGCAAATTTATCCTGTCGACCATCTGCATGTCTTTTTGCAGATGGTCGACAGGATAAATTTGCTTTTTGCATGTCATTTTAGTGTTATAATTCATCATATTTCAATAGAGTCTAATTGTGAAGAAATAATGGTTGTGCTATGGTGATACATATATTTGACAATTAAACACATAATGACATTGAAACAAATATAAAAGTTAAAAGAGATGAATATCAATTTGATTATTTAACACAATTATGTATATGTTAGCAGATATTGCTATCAATATTAAAATAATGTAATTATCTAGAGCTATGCAATAAATAAAATAAAGCAGAAGGTTGAACATCATATATGCCTCCTGTAAGAAAAAACTAAACAAAGACAGAATAGCTTGAGAGAAATCAATCTCCACCCACTAATGAGCAGGTGGGATGTGCTGGAGTAAATGTGTACCCAGAATTTTCTCCATCCATCATGAGGAACAATGCAAGACACATGGCGCCAACAGGAGGACCCAGCACCAAGCACTTTGGCCTGTAGTACCAGCTGTGTTTGCCTTTCCAATAAGGGAAGGATAGTAAGTGAGACCTTGTGGCTGCTGGTCTGAGATGCAGAAGATCAGTCACACTTGCTGTTGTTGCTGGGATTGTCCAGTAAGCAGGTTCAGAGGCTGGATTGAGGCTGCAGAATGGCGTATAGTCATACAAACAGGACTCA
This sequence comes from Lucifuga dentata, assembly GCA_014773175.1. NCBI lineage: Eukaryota > Metazoa > Chordata > Actinopteri > Ophidiiformes > Bythitidae > Lucifuga > Lucifuga dentata. The sequence continues at coordinate 31,927 of VXCM01000392.1, forward strand.
GGACTTTTAGTTTATGGAGGAATGTGAGAACACGTGCGGTCTTTCAGAGCCGGTATCAGAAACACAAACATCATGTATAAGCATACACACACAGAACATGGACTTGGTGTAACTTGACTCTAACCTGCTTAAATTCATAACCAAAGGCTCAAATGGGATTTACACAAAGCAGAAAGAATGTACTTATAAAATCTCACACACACATACACACACTGCTATTACTGTAGCTGTAGCAGTTGATTTGTCAATCTATCACATGCAATATGCAGATCAATATAGCAACAAATACTTTCTGTGCCTATTACCTCCACTCTTATTCATCCCGCTTTTCATACATTTAGGTAATCAGACTAGTACTTGCAAATCCACAGCTTGTAAATCTTTCAGACAGATTCAAAGTGCTGACGTAGCACCTCCTCCAGACTGAAATATTGCACACTGTCTGCATACAGAAATTACATGCCCAACTACTCCGCTGCTGCTATGGCCGATCACCACATGAGTTATATGACCATCCATAAAAGAATGGTAATGGCACATCCTCCGGTTATTTCTTTGAGGTTAATGGAAGTCTGAAGCACAAGTGAAGTCATCTAGCACCGTTAACGAGCTACCTCTCTCCCTCCTTCACCTAAACTTCAATCTCCCGCTTGGTAACTCTTAATCTGATACCTCATCTGAAACATCGTTCCAGCTCCCACCACAACTTAATCTTCATTTTCTCTGTAAAACCCTCAGACCATTCCTCAGTACGTGACCCGAAAGGACAACTCAATTTAGACCCATGCATTAATCTCTTCAATGACCTGGGAGTTGTGGCTGTTGGAGGGTTTCAATGTGAACATGAATGACCACAGACATTACTTCGGCTCAAGATGAGATCACGTCGCTCTGTTGACCTGGAGAGAAGGTTCATGTTTTTACAGCAAAGTGGAGGATCTACCATTGGAGCTGATACAGTTAAGAGCAGCTGACCAAACAAATCCCTCAACAGCGCCTTTTGTACTGCAAGAACTTTTTGCAGGAACTCAAGAACATTCCTTCATTTTGCACCAAGCTATCATGACCCGTTTTGGTTCTGGAACTATAACTCCTGAAACTATAACTCCTCCTTTTTTTTTTTTTTTTTTTTTAGCTCCTATTCCAGTCTCGCATGGTTGAGGAACTGATGGATGGAGCTCGCAAAACCAAACATCACTAATTGGTTAATCGCCGTTTTTGTACACAGCAAAACAGCAAGATCAGCAATATTCTTTCTGTTTGTAATTTTCTCCTCTTCATTTCTTTGTCTCCTATCCAACATCAGGAAATTCACAAAAACTGCAAAAAAACAAAAACAAAAAAACAAACAAACAAACCAAAAAAAACCCAAAGAAAACAATGTCCTTGATTCTTTCCATTGCTTCTGTCGTTGTGTGTAGTTGTGAAGTTCTGGAAATTACGTGTCTGTTGCACTATAAATGTCATTTTCCATAATCTTCCATAATCTTTGAAGCACAATGGGAACGTGCTCACTGAAGGTTCCTCAAGTATAGTAGTAATAGTAGTAGTAGTTCCAGACTGAAATACTTCCTAATTAAGATCCAAAAGCACCAAAGGTGGATGGATGGATGGATGGATGGATGACTGCCAGCACTGTGGCCACAGCAAAAACAGTTAAATTCAGAACCACCAAATTGTGCTGTGCACAAAGCAGAGAGGATCTCATTTTAGATGTGATTTTAGTCATGAGGTTATTATTTTTATCTCTGCTGCCACTATAAAACAGAATGTGTAACGTCAGTGTTGTGTTGCCGATTTACTCTCAATCCTGTAGCAGGGTGGTAGTGGAAGAGGTCAAAGCTGCCCATGTGCCTGTTGGTGATGTGGTAGCACATAAGAAGTCCTGGCCAAGATGCTGTCAACACCAGCTTTGAGTTCACCTCCTTTTTATAGCAACCGCTCCAGACGCTGCTGCCCATACACACTTTGAAAGCCAAATATAATCTCAACCACAGCAGTAAGAAATAGAAACACACACTTCAATGTTTGGCCTGCGCACACTGTCTATCCCGATAGCTGATATCTAGGATTTAAGCAACTAAATATGGTGTAAAAGAACTACAGTGGGATGTTTTGTCAGTTTAATTTTAATCTATTTGAGATTCTTTGTCTAGAAGATGCAGAGAATGTAATCAGCCACGTAGAGCTCCTGTGGTTTCCCCCCTAATGTGCCTCTCTACCTAGAGACAGTGAAAGGCCTTCATCCCTCCTTATGGAATGTGACAATACGCACAGATGTTACCCATGCCTGATAAGTCACATGCACGCCACCTTATATGGAGAAAAATGTGCCGGGGAGAAGACATGAAACATTGGTGTTTCTCGACCAGTGTGTGAGCACTTCAGAATTAACGATGACGGGCACTCACACATGGCCTTCCAAATGCCTCTGAAGAGGAGAACAATTCCAGGATTCTCACTTGACGAAGGTCCCAGTTACATTCGATGCATCAAAGACAAGAAATATCACTTTTCCACTGGAGCTAGGCTCCTTCTTTACAATCAACAGACTTCAAAACACTGCGTTTCATGGTTCTTATGATAAGAACTGTCATTTTTTCATGATGTTATTGAGCCCTTTAAACTTAAAGGATAATACCATCGATTTTTACGATTGAGGCCAATATATAAAATCTGCACATACATTACATTACCAACAACTACTTCCAAAAATATACTACTGGAGCAGTAAATTTTTGATTTTTTTTTTTTCAGACTGCCATTGGCTTCAGTTAATTCCAGTAAGCTATTAAAATTAACATGTAGAGACTTGAAATACACTTCAGGTAAGTAATCCATCATAGCGAACAACATGTCTATTAAGTATTTTGGCAAAGTAACTTTATTTAATGGGTCCAACACAGAGCTACACGGAAGAAAATGTGTCTCCACCAGAAAATATAGTCCAAGGAGAAGACCGCTTTTACAGAGATATTAAAAATGACTATCCATTCTACATTTGGACACATGTTAGCAGGTAAAACATTGAATATTAAGATGGATCTATCACCTGAACGTTTGATTTTTGAAAGATTATGGCAAAATAACAGGAAATTAGAATACAGTTTTATGTTTTTTAAATTGTCAGTAAGGTAACATATTCATTGTATTTATTGGGTTTAAACATGCAACAGCCACTAGTATGGTCCTTTAAATGTTTGTGACACAATTCTGAGACACCCAGAAAGGAGGTAGCACTACATCCCATGTAAACAACTTTGACAACTGACAGTCCTGCCAGCTAAAAGGCTTAACTTGCACTCGTGTCACAAAAAGAAAGACAGAACGAGCAAAGTGATCACATATTTTCCACTTAAAGGTAATTATGGGCCATATTCACTCACTAGCATTTTGATACAAGACCTCTGCTCAACCCGGGGAAAGCAGGGCAGTAAAAACAGAATGTTCCTTGTGGTCGTGGGTTTCTCTGCTGTAAAAATGTGGACCACAGAGAAGGAGACATGCGTGTGGTGCCTCAGCTTTTGACCCGTTGGTTTAGTAACTTAAGGAACAGGCTGCACACATGATAACAACAGCAATTATTTAAGCAAATAACTAGTTCTGCATAGTCCATTAAACAGACGGGAGAGCTGGAAGGCCCGATGAAATATAAACCAATAACACAGCATGTTCCCCCTTCAGAAAAATAAACAGTAGACATACTTAGGTAACTGTCCTCATCTTCCCATGTTTGAGAGACTTAAAGGAGTGGTGGTTTTGCATGTTTGAGCCCAATGAATACAACACGCATACATGTTACATCACTGCCAATCATTTTCCAAAACATACTACCAATGTGGTATGTTTTAGAGTTGTTCTTCCTACCTTCCAGACTGCCATTGGTTTTGACTTCATTACAGTAGGCTATTAAAATCAACTTGCAGAGACTGGAAACATGCTTGAGATGCATGCTTGAGTAATCCATCATATCGAACATGACACATATTAAATTTCTTGTCAAAGTAACGTTATTTAACTGGTCCAACACGGAACTGCACAGAAAAAAAATGTATGTATCCGCCAGAAGTCCCAGGAGAAATTACAAATGACTGTCCCTATTACATTTGGATGCACGTATTAGCAGACAAATCACTGAATATTAAGGTGTGTGTATTAACACTGAACATTTGATTTTGAAAGATAAGGGGATTTGGCAAAATAACAGGGAAACTAAAATACAATTTTATGTTTTTGAAAATGGTTGCCAGTAATGTAATATGTATGCGCGTATTATATTTATTGGGCTCAAACACATAAAATCACTAGTATGGTCCTTGAATTCTTGAATATTGCTCCAAGAAAGGTTTTAACGGTTTAACAGAGCATGCACTTATCCACTTCTAGGGAGAATTTATCATTCAATAATCCTTCATCATAACAATAACTACCACATCATGACTGTATGTCACTGTTCACATTTCCTCAAGGTTAATCTCCACCAAGCTATGACTGCAACCAAGAATAATGGACGTGATCCAGACAGATCAGGGCCTTCAGACAGATCAATGACCAGACCAGCCAGGCTCTTCAAGTCAAACATTAGCCCATGTTTTTATTACAGCAGCGCGCAAGGTAACAGGACAGTCAAATTGACACTATTAGGCTTGGGTTTCCATGACAGAAGGCCCACGATGCCAAAAGGCATGCCGGGGCCCTTCCTCCTGCTCTCTGGCCCTGTTTGCTCTGGGCAGACCCTCACTCCAGGGGTCCTGGGGCCCCTTTTGTTGCCTCTGTATGTGGCTAGAGGGCCCTTCCACCCCAGCACACGGCCAAACAACAAAAGAGGGGGTAAATCAGCTCAAACATAGCAGCAGAACATACCCCAGCATTTATGACTTATAGTGCTTCTCATTTATTTCTCCATAAATCAGAAAGAAGAAAGGGAAGCAATAAGAGCAGACTCTGACACCACTGCCCTACATGTTGAGCATCTCCACACTATTTAAGTACCAGCAGTGATCCATCTTGTCAGGAAAGACAACTAACTGAAATATCTTGGTAAGGAGTATTAATTGATTCCTAAAGGCCAGAAAGGATGCAATTTATCTCAAATATTTTTAACTGCACAGATGATTTGACTGCCATACACAATCTCCTTCTGTTGTGTTTTGTTTGAGCAACTTGCTACAACAGATTCTCTCGTGGAAATATTAAGTTTCTTATCATAGTAAAGTGAAAAATAACAATCCAAATGGTCAGCGTTTGATTTAACAATGATATAAATGCAGATTTTCTATTCTGTTATCACAACGCGAGACACAACTATTTGAAGCCCAAGTCTTCAAAATAAAATCTGAAACAATAATTGTTCGTGAAACAGCTGATCACGTGTTTTTGCAGAGAAATTATGTATCACAGCTGTGATTTACTGCACACATCAATGGGCTCTATGGCGAAATTAATGTCAAATTATATACAAAGATTCGCAAACTTTTGTCCAAAACAGACTACTTCTTTTAACTTCAAAACGTTAAAAGAAAGGACGCAATGAACCTATAACCAACACATCAATGAATCAACGGATTATAAAAAGAAGTTCGCTCATAACTTACCGGTTAATGTTTTCTCGGATCAAACATGTTATTCTTGAAGGCTTTGTTTATTTCCCTCTTCTTCACACATAAATGTAAGATAATTGTATTTTCTAGACACAAAAAGTCATATTTTCTTGCAGCGTACTTCCACGGTTCCTCCGTTTCCACGCCAAACGTTCTTGGGACGGAGCGCCAAGAGACTGCGGACTCCTCCCAGACAATGTGGGGGGTTAAACTCCTCCTTCCACGCACACGGAGGGGATATCACCCACCCACTCATCGATACAACGTGCAGCACCGTGGGTTTATTGCTAAGTATATCGATATCATAAAACATAACGTAATAAATCAGGAGTTCCCAAACTGTGGTCCGCAGACCTTCGGGGGACGTCCATTGGTTTTGACTTGTTTTGACTTGTCACCATAAAGTAATCCTCTGAAGCCACAGCTAATAATAAATAAAGTAAAATAATAAATAATCAAATTGAATGCTAGAAGATTCTTGATTTTTTTAATGTTGATTCTAAGAAATTGGAATATGTAGAAAAAATGGTTAAAAAAATAATATGCTGCTTAAAACAAAAATTCTTAGAAAAATATAGGGAAAAATTTAGAAAGTAAAATATTTTTTTAAATCTCAAAAATCCTTCTCTCATTCTAGAATTTTTTTTTAAATGTAAATATTTAGTAAAAAAAATTATTATAGAGAATTGATTTCTAGGGGAAAACACAATAATCAAAAATGAGATAAGTACTTCTGATTATAAAATAATTATTTCTCATGCAGTTGACAGTCATATGATGCATTTCTAATCGAGCCCTTCACACACAGAATAACACACATTCATGTGTAGGCTTGGCAGAAATGCCAAGACTTTCTCACGGCAAAGTTTGTCTTCCTGTCTAGCATGTTTTTTTGTTTGTTTGTTTGTTTGGTTTTTCTTTTACAGCGCAGATTTTTCTGTGGTAAATGAAAGCCAAATTTGATTAAAAATAAAACTGTCTTTAAACCATGACTTTTTATCAGGTTTTATTCTTCTTATGCACTCCAATAAACAATGCAGAGGATTTAGGAGCACAGTCAGATTACAAAATAAAAGATAAAAAGGAGGAGGGGATATAAAATCATAAAAGGAAAACAATAGAGTTTGTAAATATTAAGTCTGAAGATCAGAGGACCTCCCCGCCCATTGCACACACTTTAATATAATTAATATTTAATGTCAAGTAAACTTCCTGAAGTGTTTTTTAATCTCTCGCTGAAGACAGATTTATGGGTCTGATGAGGATTTGTTTGGCAGGTTTTGATGTCCTGCCTTTATATTCTCAGGTGGCAGCTGCGCTTTAAAGGGAAACAAGGTGAGCACAGTTCACATAGCAAACCTGTCTGTCACAAGGACTGATGAAGTGATAAGAATGACAGGAAACAGGTTTGGGTTTCAGCAAGACAATCAAACAACATGCCAGTGGTGAGGATGATCACTCTGAAACTTCGTCAGTGTGTGTTTGTCTGTGTGCGTGCGCTATTCATTTCTCCTTTATGTTTTCTGTCTATCATTCCCTGTCAGCCACTTCCAAATGCTTTCAGCATCTGATAACCTTTTGATGGTCAGGCCTTCCTTCCTGACACTCATAAAGTCCAACTTGGCCTCATGTTTTGTAATGCGTCTGTTTCTTATGTAGGCAGTGAGTCAGTCCCGTCTAATCTGCATATCAGCCTCTTTTACAGCTGCTACATTGGAGTCAGGCTGGAGATGTCTATCGCCTGCTGTAGATACTGTAACACGCTGTTCCTTTCAGCAGAGACCGATCAGGATCTGTGTACACAACAGCAGCCTCTCATCCTGTTTGCTTGGATGTTAGCCACGGGGTTTCCAGCTGGCCACCGCTTTCCACTCAGCAAAGTCTCCCTTTTTTTTTTTTTTTAACGTCTAGCTAATGTGTACTTATTCATCATACCGGGGATTTGAGCACAATAAATACTGCCCCCATACATGTTATGTTACTGACAAACTATTTTCTAACACATAAAACTGTGTTTTAGTTTTTCTGTTTTGCTAAATCCCCTAATCTCTCAAAATGTTGAAGTGATGCTGCCACCTTAAAGGACCATACCGACCATTTTGCATGTTTGAGCCTAACATGTTCAATTTTCATACACATAAGGTTACTGACAATCATTTCCCAAAGCATATTACAGTAACAGTGAATTTAAAAAAAAGTTTTCCTACCTTCCAGACCGCCACTGGTTTCAGATCATTCTGTACACTATTAAAACTAACTTGTTGATACCTGAAACATTCTTGGGATAGGTAATCCATCATCACAAACAAGACGTGTATTCAGGGTTTTTTTTTTTTCAAAGTTATGTAATTTTAGCATTTAAGCGCAATAAAAAGCACAGAGTGAATATATGTCTCTACTGGGACATATATTCGTAACATATGAAAATTGAATATATTAGGCTCAAACATGCAAAATGGCTGGTATGGTCCTTTAAAATTCAATGTTTNGAAAATTGAATATATTAGGCTCAAACATGCAAAATGGCTGGTATGGTCCTTTAAAATTCAATGTTTCGCCTGCTAACACCTACACACAATTGTAGAAGGCACGGTCGTTTTAATTTTTCAGTTAAAGCAGTCTTCTTCTGGGACTATATTCCCTGGTGGACAAATACATTTTCTTTTTCTTTCATTTCTTTCATGTAGCTCCAAACTGGATCGGTTAAATGAAGGAACTTCAACAAATAATAAATGAAGGGATTACATATCTGAAGCACGTTTCAAGCATCTGCAAGTTCATTTTTATAGCATACTGGAAGGAACTGAAACCAATGGAATCTGGAAGGTAGGGAAAAACAATTGTAATTTTTACCACTCCAGTTTTTGGTATATGATTGGCAGTAACACAGCGTGGATGCGGATTGTATTTATTGGGCTCAAACATACAAAATCACCGATATGCTGCTTATAGGAGGCTTCAGACGAATGAAGCCATGAAAGAAAATTAATGTATATAAATAGAGACCAAAGCTCTCCTGAAATGATAGAAAATGATTTTTTTTTTTTTTTTTTTNTTTTTTTTTTTTTTTTTTTTACAGAAAAACATTATGTTGAGCCACATTAACTGTATCAATCCATAAGGGAAATGTCACTGGTGTTACCGCTGACATGCTACAGACCCCCACTTGGTATGGAATGTCATCCACGGCAGCTTTCACAGAGGATTTCTGTGTGTTATGATGGCATCTGGCAGCTTTCAGGAGCTCTGGCCACTCCGCATCTCATTAAATGTAATTGGCACTGACAGACATCCTGCCTCCCATCAGCCCTTTCTGTCCATGCGTCTCTGTCACAAGACAACAACCCTGACCAGGCCTTTCCCACACACTCACACACCCACAGGAGAATACACACACATCAAAGAGATCCTATTATGGTTGAAATATTGGTATCACCATGTTATTAATTTCAACCCTATGGGGAGCAGAAAAACAGTGAGCTCAGCCAATATTTAGCTTTTCTGCTGATACAAAACAAATACTATACAGATAGGAAGATAGGTATGGGCTCTGTCATACACACACACTAACACCTACACACACACACACACAGTTACATGCTTATCAACACCTCAGCCCTTCCCTTTTTCATCTTTTTCTCCCTTTCCAAATGAGGCTTCCTAACGCCTCCAGCCCATCAATCCCAACTGCAGCCACTTTGTTCTTCTATTATGGCCACCGTAATAGGGTCGTCATGGTGATTTTGTGAGTGTGTGTGTGGGTGTGTTTTACTGTATGTGAGAGAAAGAGAGGAGGTTGGCAGATCCCCTGCTAAGAGATATTCTCACCCTTCTCCGTGCTGCTTATTCTACGGCGTGATGCGGCCATTATTAGCACTTTATGAGGTGCTGAGCTGTGAGGGCCGGTGTGTTCAGTGTCCGCGTGTAATTACCACACTCAGACATCATGTTGCCCTTAATGGCTTGGTGTGGTTGGGAGAAATGACAAGGGCTTTGTTTCATACATTTGTTTCAAAGGCTGGCAGACTGGTGTGGTTGTGTGGAGGAGAATGTGATTTTGTGCAAGAAACACAAGGATGGTTGTTGTAAAGTGTGTGTGAGGATGTGTGTGTGTGTGTGTGGGGGGNGGGGGAGTACAATCAGGATGCCACACCCAAAAAACACCTCTCTGCCCGACATGAAAGCATCTTCCCTACAGACAACCACAAACTGCTCCGGCTACTGCAATAGACAAAGGAAATCTTGACATAGGAATGGTGATAGAAAGGCCAGAGAGGAGATAAGATAAAGCCAGGTCACTTTGTGTCGGCTTCTAATTGAACAAGTCAGGTCTCTGATCCAAATGATAGCTCACAGGCTCCTGAGGGTCTATCTAATGAGAAATCAATGACGACAACCAGTGAAGCCATGTCACACATGCCGACCTCTCAAACAAGTGTTATCTGTGCCTTTAAAGGACCATACCAGCCATTTTGCATGTTTGAGCCTAATATATTTAATTTTCACACATGTTACATTACTGACAATCATCTCCCAAAGGATAAAACTGTATTTCAGCTTTCCTGATATTTTGTAAAACCTCTTAATCTTTCAAAATCAAATATTCAAGCGATACAAAATCGATAGTTCACCTGCTAATAGTTATGCAGCCTTATGAAGTCATGGTCGTTTAAAGTTTTCCATAAACACAGATCTTCTTTTGGAACTATATTCCCCGGTGGAGACATACATTCACTCTATGTTTTTTATTACGCTTAAACACTAAAATTATGTAACTTCAAAAAAAAAAAACTGAGTACACATCTTGTTTGCAATGATGGATTACCTATCCCAAGAATGTTTCAAGTATCAACAAGTTGATTTTAATAGCTTACCAAGTTGAACTGAAACCAGTGGCGGTCTGGAAGGTAGGAAAAAATTTTTAACTCACCGTTCCAGTGCTTTGGGAAATGATTGTCAGTAACGTTACATGTATGAAAATTGAATATATTAGGCTCAAACATGCAAAATGGTCGGTATAGTCCTTTAAAGGACAAAGAGGCACTTAAAGCCCCTGATTTAACTTCAAATACATGTGATTTTAGCCTTCCCTCATATGGCTACATTACATACATATATCAAGTATTAACTGGAGACTGCAATTTTTAAGTTTTACCACTGAGTTTTGAGTGGATTCTTGGAAAATCCCTCAGCATAAGAATCACGTACAGTTCCATTTGGAGCCGAGGAGAGAATAAATCCAGCAGTGTGAGTTAAAGATGATAGCTGATGGAGTAGGTAGACATTTGATGAAGCGGCCTGCACCTGCTATTAGAGGACATCTACACCTGTATGGATGGAGTGGTGTGGAAAGCAACACGTGTGATGGAGATGTCCCACACATCCTGCATCATGGGTCTGTCTGACTGCCTCTGTCATTACTGAGAGGAGGAAGAACGCAACAGAGACGTGAGGAGGGGGTTGGATGAGCCTGAGCCGTCGATTACTTGAGTTCTAGGTGACGAAACTATCACGTGGGTGTGACAGAGCGAGGAGTTGAATTAGTTTCTTGTGTTTCTGTGTGTGCAGAGAAAAGACTGAGAGCGTCGGATTAATGGGAGGATGTGACTGTAAAAGACAGAGGGAAAGTAAAGAATGAGAGAGTGATGCTGGTGCTGTATTTGCTGCATGAAAGAAATTCTAAGTCATGTGATCTAAGGTCTGCATTTGCAGCTTTGTGGCATCTGGCAAATTCTCCTGCGTTGTATGTTGCAGTGACAATCTTGTGTGAGTGACAATCTTGTGACAATCATGTGATTGCTGCCCAAATGATGCAAAAGCTGTCACATTGATTTGCAGTTTTATGATGAACGCTCAGCTGAAAACATTAATCATATATTTGTGATTCAAGTCTATTTTGTGCACTATTACTGCATGCACTTTAATGGCATTGGTAGAAAATTCAACTCTCGACAAGCTCCAAAAATAATCAGCAAGTGGTTCCAGTTCCTCAGTGTAGACAAGATCCATATGTAGCTGAATTGTTTATTTATTTTTGTGAAGACTGTGGCATTTTGTCAATGTGTGCACTGTCAAATGTTTAAACTCAATAAATAACTACCTGCATACACATTACCCTACTGCCAACCAGGGGTGGATCTAAGGTTAGTGGAGATCCAGGATTTAGCCCAGATCTCCACTGGAAGATCCAGGCATCAGCTAGCTTTGGCTATCTACCATCTTTGGTAGATAGCCATAAAAGAGCTAATAAAGCTATTTTATATCTACCACAGCTAAATATAAATTTTGATACATTAAGAAATGGAACAAATCATGTTACATCTTTTAACAAGTAATATTATTGTATATGAAAGTAAAAATCTTTTTAAACAAAGCCTTTACAGTGATCTAAACAGTGAATCTATATAGTGAAGCTATGTTCGTTCCGTCCACCAATTTGGTCCGACCAATCTGTTCAGAACTCTCTGCTTTGGCTTTGAATTTGGGTAATTTCAAAAATGTTACAGAAAATTCAAAACACACTGTAAAAAAAGATTCAAGGCTTCGTGGAAAACATCCAGGGCTTAAGCTCCATAAGCCCACCCCTAGCCCCACCCCTGCTGCCAACCATTTTATCAAAAAATAAAACTGTATTTTAGATCTCTTNACCCCTAGCCCCACCCCTGCTGCCAACCATTTTATCAAAAAATAAAACTGTATTTTAGATCTCTTGTTATTTCACCAAATCCCCTAATCTTTCAAAATCAAACATTCAGGTGTTATGCCCACCTTAATGCAATATTTAATTTGGCTCAAACATGCAAAATCATTCGTATGCTCCTTTAATGTGTGAATTTAAGAATAAGGTGATCCAGTGCACAATAAATCTCATGTCAGTAAAGTAAACAAATTGTTCCAGTGTATCAGGATTATTGTAGCTGATAATAGTTGAACGTTATAACAGAAATTGCAATAAATATGCGATAATTCATCATTCTTCACACACACTCATCCAGAGGAAATTCCACCGAGGACTCAGAGGAACAGCCTTTCCTTTATCCCTATAAATCCCACCATTTTATCCATGCTGACTTTCTTCTCTTTCCTCTGCCAACTACAGGCAATATTGCCCACCTACATTAGTGCAAAAAAAAAAAAAAAAATTCACCCTCCTGAGGATTTTCTCTCTGGCTTTTACAGTGACTGATTCTGCAGTGACTGACAAGAAAATTGCCTGTCGCGTGAAGCCATGTTTGTCTTCCCATCAGGCCATGTCAAGTCTGCCACATGGTGGCACAGTGCCATGTCCAAGCATGGAAAGAGAAAATATGATGGATGGAATTAAAAATGCAGCCAAGATAACATATAATTACTTATTTTGATTCCTTTTTTAGCAAATGTAGGGCAGATTTTACAGCGATAAAGCTGCAAGTACATAAGGAGCCAAATATATCCCACATGAGAAAGGGAGGATATAAATGATAGAGAGACTGTGGGAGGTGGATTTGTGAAAGAAAATATCAAGACTGGACAAGCCATGTCTTTTGTGGGAAGAGAATAAGGAAACAGCTGAAGCTCTAAGTTGGTGTGTCAGCTTAAGCCATCTCAAATCTCTTCACTCCTGATCAAGTGACTTCAACCGCAGACTTCCAGAGAAGCCAGGAACGCAGATCCTGACACATACAGTAACACTTGATTGAGTTATCATAAGTAAAAAAACAAAAAAACAAAAAAACTGCATTGACTGTGAATAGCACCATTTACTCCATTACATTTACTTAAGTAACTTTTTTTTTTTCACAAAATTGTACTTTACAGAGTAGTTGCAGGATACTTTTATCTCATACTTGCGTATATTTATGAAGAAAAAAATATACTTTTACTCGGTTACATTTTGTCACACTCTTTGAATTACTTTTGATTTCACCAGTTTGAATGCAACCACATTCAGTTTTTCTCTCATTGTCAGACACTACACTGTCTGCTTCAGCTCCGAAATAGCCCACACCCCCACCCTCCGTTTCCATGGATTCACCTGGAGCAGAACAATCATGGTAGAATCAATAGCGGGAGGTTTAGAAGAGGCACATCCTTGGGGACACATTCAAACTCTGTTTTCTTTTCAGTCTACCAAAACCAACAGCTAGATAATGTGTTGCCGTCTTTGTCTACCTAAAAAACTGTGGACATTTCAGCTCATAAGAACTCAACTTGGAACTTGAGGAAACGTGGTGGTAAGCTGCAACGTTAGCTAGTTAACTAGCTGCTGCTGCTAATGCTAACTCAAGTTTTCCTGTTTTATTCTGAGTAAATTCATGAAGCTAACCTAGCTAACTGTCTTGGGGCCAGGCCAGAATTGATTTGTTATATTTAAATATTTGATTTATTACTGTCTACTGTTTCTTGATATGATATGATTTGGATTGTATTAGAAGCTACATATGGCTACTTTGCATTTTTTTCCTCAGATGAGCACTTTATAGCTTGTTGATTATTCAAAAGAATAAGCTTGATCAAAGTAATCTAGTAACTCAAGTAACTCAAGTAATCTTTTTAATAGATACTTTCTTACTCTCACTCAAGTCATTATTTTGGTGACTGCTCTTACTTATACTTGAGTCACTATTATCATAAATTAACAATACTTCTACTTGAGTACAGTTTCTGGCTGCTCTACCCACCTCTGAATAGCACATTATAAATCAACAATGGTAACTGCAAATCAAGGGCCTCTTTCATGTAAAACGGTAAAGGCTGATTCCGATGAGCTTAATGCAGTTATTCACTCTAAAGTGTAATGTGATTGGTATTGGGTCGGGCTAAAGCTAAATTTTGCCTGTTCTAATTCAATAACAATTACAGGCAGGCTCATAACAAGCCAAGTTCCTCCGACTGAAAACAAATTCAAACCCCAACAACTCAAAGTAGAAAACGTGTTAATTACATTCTTTAATCGCGACAACGTGCTACCATGAGCTTTCGCAAAATGCCTGCATCACCGAATAAGCGAGCTCTGACTGCCATCTTATTAGCTTCATGGATCCCCCGTGTAATAGCCGTAAAGTGTTAGAAACAAATGGGTTCTTATTGCTCCATTAGGACTGTGATTGTCCCCGCTAAGGTAACATTCCCACAGCCATTACCTCCAGGATCCCTGCTGACAAACACTTTCACACCCATGTGAGGGGAGCAGAGTGTGGGGCTGTTAAAATTACCCTGTTAAACCTTCAGACTGTAACTCTGCTCATTTCACTTTCTTAATTAGAAACACACACACACATACACTGCTCGGGGTCTTTCCCACAAAATCATCGCCTTCGAATACAATGTGAAGTTGAAGAAAGAAAACAGCAGAGTGAAGCCGCTTGTCCGCCTGACAGCTCAGCTTTTAAACAAAGCAGGAAATAAATGAGCAGGACGTTGTTAATGGAAAGCTGATACTTCCCCCAAACTGTCTGGACTGGTTTGTTTACAAGCCCTGTAGAGGTGTGCATGGTAACAATGGATCTGTGTATATCTGAGGGCGTGTGTGTGTGTAAGAGAGAGTGAAAATTTGATTAATCCCCAAGAAGACAATGAACAATGACGATGAAAACGACAGAGGATCTATAAGAATATCAGACTTTGACTCCAGCCTGTTATCTCTGTAAAAAAAGCTGTGCAGAGAGAAAATTAAAGACATGAAACGTCACACAGAACTCAAACCTATAAGACCTTAAATAATACATAATAACGTAGTTTGTGCATTTTATTTATGATTCAAGTCTATTTTGTGCACTTTTATTCTATATGTGCATAAGAGAGAGCTGTGAACAAAACAGAAGCTCAACAGGTTTTGCATTTTGTAAAAGACTCATTCATCTAGTAACAGGTTTCCCTGGTGTTTGGGCTCTCAACAGTGTGTGTGTGTGTGTGTGTGTGTGTGTGTGTGTGTGTGTGTATGTGTTTACCCATTAGCCTATTTAGCTAAAAATAGATAATGGATGCATGTATGTGTGACTCTTTTCATTTGGGCTGTAAAATCGGATTAGTTCCCCCAGCTGCTGCATGCTGTGGTTGATGTGTGTGTGTGTGTGTGTGTGTGTGTGTGTGTGTCTGTGTGTGCGTGCGTGTGTGAAGGTAAAATCTGCTTGAAATGGAAGAGCAGCGGTACATAATATTTTGTCACATATTGCATGTGCACTGAGGTCATATAAATCCTGAATTCTTTGTCACAACAAAACTTCCTAGAAAGTTTTGTTGTTTTAATTTGGGGACTGACGACACCAAGAGAGACACTTCCTGCCAGGATGGTACATCAGTGCATTTACATGCACCTCAATAAACAGGTTATGATCGGCATATGACCAATAGACTTATTACTCAAGTGTCATGTAAAGGTGTTACTCTGTTTATGAGAAATTCGTTTACCTAACGTAGGTTATGCAATTATAAAGCGATTATGAATTGCCAAGTAAACACTTAACCGGTTTATGATTGGCTTATTGACACTGTGCATGCCTCGCCGGCCCCGCCAGCCTCTGTGGAGCAACACACATATCAGCTGTGGTGCATTCCGTGTATGAATTACGTAACACAAACTGATAAAAGAAACTATAAAAATAAAAAGATGTAACTAAATCCATTGCTAATAGCAGCTAGCTACACGCAGTTATGGTTTTGTTTACTTGTGATGTAGGGTCAAAGGTAAAAGGTCAGATTGACTTCCTGATTTTGCACATCCTGTGATGACTTCCTTTAATAAACCAATAGTTTTCCAGATTACTCTTAATCCATGTAAATACCTTACACCAATTATTACAGTAATCTGTTTATTCTCAATAAACAGATTTCTCTGTGCATGTAAACACAGTTATTGATGTGTTGAATCACTTCTAAAAGTGTCTTTTACTTCCTCCAAGGAGATGATGTTTTCACCCGGATTTGTTGGTTGGTTGGTTTATCAGTTGGTTTATGAGGGTGTTCTTTTGAGATTTTTTGTTAATTTCCTCAAAAGTAAAACTCCAATCTCAACATTTACAAAAAAAAAAAAAAAAAAAANTTTTTTTTTTTTCCATAATTGCCAATCAATAAGTACAATCTGGTCCACATCAAGATAAGGATCCAGATCTACCAGACTAAAATACCTGGATGGGGGGAGCAGATAAATGGAATTGCTGTACAGTAATAAACAAGATGAGAAGCAAGCAACACCTACGAATGATGATGATGCTAATTCATAAGTATGCAAACAGTTTTGATCTATCTTTGGTACGGAAAGAGATCCATAAAAATATATATTATATTTATTGCAGTTTCTCTCTTTTCATATCTATTTTATTACAGCAAGACTAATGCTAATACTAAGTGTTTCTGACAATGATCAGATCATATGAAGATACATTTGCAGCAAACAGATTAAGTAGAGAGGAGCCAGAGGGAGTGAAATTGTGCTGATATAATGCTAATTCTCTAGCAATCATTGGTGGAGTTTGTCTCGTGTCGGCACTTCTTCTTAGTCTCTGTAGTTGGTCTGCGTTTGAGTTTTTAGCCTTTGCCAGATTTGTCCTGTTGGTCAATTTCCCCATCAAGTCATGTGTCCCTGAGTAGATGATTTGCTCCAGCGCTTCACGCTAACACGTTACAAAATGCTACGCTGTGCTGAGCGATTGTGTGTGACAGCTTTGATCTCAATGGCGAAATGAGAAAATGACAGAACATCAGAGAAAATGAGAATTTGTGGCCAAGAATTAAATTGCGTATAAATAAATTATAGGTCCAATTGCAGCATTGCTTGTCTGATTTCCATCCATCCTTTCTCTATCAGCTTATCCCATGCGGGGTTGTCCAAGCATTCATTAGGCGAGTGGGTCCAGGTTACAGGTGAAAGGTCACCAGTCTAACATGGGACTAACACACACACACACACACAAGCACACAGAAAAAAAAAAGGATGAAGAGGGAAAGATGAAAAATATCAGTCTCAAACGTCCTCTCTAGGCCATAGACCTCTCAACACTGAACACACACTCGCTGTCACACACGCTCAGAGTGACATCTGCTGTGGATCGGAAATGTCACACTGCGGTGTCTGCTGGGGAAACCGTCAGATGTTCTTAGCGAAGTCCTCTGTCCGTTCCCCCACCCATGGGAGAGCTCAGACTGGCCAGAGTCCAGAGAGGCATAAAGTCAGGAAATCTGTTCTTTTTTACTATTTAACAGGCAAGCTGATCCATATTTACACACACGCGCACACACAGACACACACACGCACGCACATGCACGCACGCACACACACACACACACACACACACACACACACTTTAGATCTTGGATATCAAACACTATGAAGGACAAAGGAGATTTATTCAAGAGTGCATTTTATGTAGATGAGAAAATGGGACACCAGCATCAGATTTGTAGCTAAAACTGTGTGTATGTGTGTGTGTGTGTGTGTGTGTGCATGTGTGTGTGTGTGTGTGAGAGACACCCCGGAGATCCCAGATGCCTGCTGGTCATTAATAAACATGANGTGTGTGTGTGTGTGTGAGAGACACCCCGGAGATCCCAGATGCCTGCTGGTCATTAATAAACATGATCATGAATTTTTAATCCCCATCAATGGGGTGGCAGGGGAACCCTTGTGGGTGATATTGACAAAATCTCACACACACTCATGCACACACATACACACACTTGGACACGACAGATTGGAGTGACGGCAGGAGGGCGATTTGAAGCTTCAAACGGGGTTAACTAATCACGAGCAGGACAATGGCTATTTCATCAAGTGTAAATGTGATGAGAAATTTCCCTCCATGTTTTACTCGCACTGACCTTCACATGAATCACGTCTGAAGCTTAGCCATTTCTCACCAGTGTGGATTTATTAAGCTATATCCATTAAAGGTGAATTCCATAAAGTTTTCTAAGCAGATAGTAGGCCTATTTATTGAGTTCAAGCATGCAAAATCACCAATATCATCCTTTAAAATACACAAGATTTGTTTGCGCAAGCTGCAAATTCTGGAAATATTAGATTTGGATTCTGATACTCAAAATGATTAATTCCAGCCACTTAAGACTGTGTGTTGGTGTATTAGGAAAAAATACCTTCAGGGATTTAAGGCCGCAAATCCAAAATGTTGCCACTAATGTCTTATTGTGAAGTTGCCACTGATATGTAATGATGGGGAACATACAAAATGTTTGTTTATTAGGTGTGTGACATGATTACGGAAGAGGATTAGGGCCACTTGAAAAAAAAGACTTCTGAGATTAAAGAATTCCGAGAGAAGAAAAAAAGTCAGAATTCTAACTTTAATCTCAGAATTCTGACTTTATGTGACAGACACTTCCAACAGAATTCTGACTTTAAAGCCAGAATTCTGAAATTCTTTAATCTCAGAAGTTTTCTTTTTTTTTTTTTTTNTTTTTTTTTTTTTTTCATGTGGCCCTAATCCTCTTCCGTACATGATTTGAAGAATATGCAACCAAATCATTTAATTGTGACATGAATGTGTTGCTGAGCCACGGCAAGGGATTTGATCAATTTAGGTTTTTCTGAGGGTTGAATCATATATATTAGGATTGTATATTTGCATGAAAACAGTCAAAAGTTAATATCTTGTTTCAGGATCTTGTGCATTATCAGTGTAAGAATACTGGCTTTCAAATGTCAGTGATGTGGGATAAAAATGGCTCAAAAACGCCCATTAAAGTCACCATGTGATCACACCATCTTTTCACTATCAAAGCACCTCTATTCTTACATGTGTCACCTCTATTCCATCACAATCACCCCTGTGTGATTGTGATGAGTCAGGGATTTCCTCTCTTTTTAATTTGACACCGTCTGCTCCGGCTCCTACGCGCACACTCCTTTTCTCATAAGGGAATCTGCTCCGACCATCGTAAACAAGCAGGCAGACAACAAGGAGGCCTTCAGGGCTAATTACCAGCTAGCCTGCTGCTCTGTGCTAACAAACAGGAGCACAGGAGACACGTGCACACACACACACACACACACACACACACAACTGCAATCCTTCATGGAAACGATGAGCCTGGCTTTGGCAGTTGATGAGCCAGGTGTCACATCTGCAGGAAGAAGCTGAGTCAGACTTTAATAGCAGCTTTTATAAGATCTTCTTTCCAAATGATGACAGACATGTGAATGAAGTTGCGGCTGACGGAGAACAAGAGACTGCAGGAGAACAAAGTGGATGTAAAATGTCAGCTGTGCACTCAGTGTGTCTCGTGTGTGTGTAGTGGATCCTTTACTCACACATTCTGTAGCTCTGCAGAAGTATGTAAGAACGAAGGAGAATCCATTAAAAGAAAACTGATATAAAATGGTTCAGAAGTCGGTTACGTGTGTGTGTGTGTGCGCACGCATACACCCGACCTCGTGGGAGCAGACTAACATCTGGAAGCTGCATCCTGTACCTGCCTGTCTATTCTGATACATTTCACATTTCAATATTCCCTCATTTCGAGGCACAATGTGCTGCGCTGTCAAAGGCTCTCTCGCTTGCTCAGCATCTCAGCATATCTCCCACCCTGCATATCTACTCTTACCGCCCCTACACACACACACTCCAAGTTTGTGTTGGCAGATTTAATAAGCTCCCCTGTTGCCCATATAACACACAAATGCACACACTCTCCCTGCTGTGAATGATAAGTGGATTCTCTGAAAATTGAGGAAAGGTTTGATCTTGTCTCCTTGACTACGTCCTTTCCCAGACTCCTCCCTCTGAACCCTGCGTGGAACCGTGACGACCTTTTAACCTCCTCAACCCCGATGACCCAACGCTCGCAACTCTGCAACGAGCGCCGACGAAGACAAGAAGCAGAAGCGCTAACAGGGCCGCTCTAATGAGACCGAGGTGTCCATTTTGGGAAAAACAGACATTGTTGGATAGATAATGACATAAACAGCCGATGAAGGGTGTTTACTGATGTTCCTGTGTTTTAAAACGAGGAGACAAGCGGAGAAGATTGAGGAATAACAATGTTAACAGAGGCAACAGTCGCAGACATCAATTCTAAAATGTAAATGTTGTCTGATGCCTCTGTAAACCATGTTTATAGAGACGGATTCAATTCTGGTTGCATTGTTGCTCTTTTGACACGCTGCCAACACACACATGCAACACACAGTTATTTGTGTAGGGCAAGGTATTCAGTGACAGGCATGTAGACCACAGATAACACACACACACACACCTTCTCAGTATGCAAACACACACGAATATGGCAAACACTGAGAAAAAAAAAATCATTTCCCACCAGATTTTTATTTGCCCCAAGATGGGATGAAAGGAAATTATGTTCCTCATGAATGTTGAGGAAAGAAAGGATGACAAAATGCTGCAGAAAAGTATGTTTCATCCGTTGTGGTCTTCATTTGATGTGAGACAAAACAAAGGCTTTTTTTTTTTTATGGATATTGTGGTTATGGAAATGAAAATGCACCTTTCAAGGCATATCGGGTTCACAAGAAAGCACTAGAGGATTAACAGTCTGCTACAGGAGGATTTTTTTAGGGTGCTTAAAGTGTAAAAAAAAAACAAAAAAAAACAGGCAAAAATAACAAAAAATCCCTCTGGAGGAGATGTGTGACCAAGAGAAGAGATAAAGGGAATTGATGCTGTGTTCTAGCAACCTCGGAAATCGGATTTTTCTGACTTCCTACTTGGAAAAATGTGTTGAAAGGCATTTGAAGTCGGAGCTCCGACTGAGAAACTCAGACCAAAATGAACTACCCTGACTTCACGAGTATGACATCACTCAACATGCACCCGTGGAAGCGAGCTTTATGAATGGAAATGATCAGCTACCAGGCGAATAAAGTATTTTTTTTTTGCATGACATTGGAATAAAAAGGTCAAAATATATCGCCAAGTTAACTATCTACAGTGTATAATAACTGTTTGCAACTGATATGTAAATGTAGCTAAATAATTTCAGAATATTACTTCTCTGCACAAATGTTTAATACTGTGATTAATATCATTGTAAAACNAATTTCAGAATATTACTTCTCTGCACAAATGTTTAATACTGTGATTAATATCATTGTAAAACAACCCAACCAAACAGTCCTGTAATCTAACTTTACTTTAGTTAGCATTTATTATTAAGTTTATATAATCTTACAGTATTTACTGGTGTTCGCCATGCTTTTTTGTTTACATTTGGAACGGTTTGAGGTCGGAAGTCGGAACTTCCGATTGGGAAAAATCCGACTTCCGAGGTTACTCGAACGCAGCATCAGTTTATCAAGGAAAAGACAAATGATTTCAATCTGGATTCAAGCCACATGGCGCGGGTTTGTCTAAGTAACTCGCATCTCTGCCAAGACAACATTTATTGGTGTGTCAGAGGAGAAAAATAAAGATCAAAATAATCATTTGTTGATAAATTGTATCTGAGATTGAGAATATCAATCAGTCGTGTTACTCATTAACCTTAAAAAGCCTGTATTTGTCTCTTTTATCTAAAATATTATCTAATAAAGGCCACTGCAGCCAAAACATCACGAGTTTAGAATTAAAGAAGTATTATCCTGCTGACTGGTAGGCACAAAACCTGTTTAAAGGAGCATACTGGTGATTTTGATGTTTGAGCGCAATTAAAAAAACCCACATACATGTTACATTAATGTCAAGCATTTTCCTAAACATACTACTGAAGTGGTAGATTTTAAAATTGTTTTTCCTACCTTCCAGACTGCCATTAGTTTAAGTTTTCCAGTACACTATTAAAACCAACTTGAAGAGACTTGAAACCATGACAGTGAACCAAACGTTTTTATCATTTTTGGTGGAAGTAACTTTGTTTAATGCTTGTCTCCATCAGGGAATACAGTCCCAGGAGAAGATGGCCTTTACTGAGAAGTTAAAAATGACCAGATGTATGTGTTAGCAGGCAAAACATTGAATTTTAAGACGGGTGCATCATCTGAACATTTAATTTTGAAAGGTTAAAGATTAGGAGTTTTATGTTTTGGAGAACCGTCAGTAACATAATGACTATACAGGGAGTATTTATCGGGCTTAAAGGACCATTATCGTCCATTTTGCATGTTTGAGCCTAATATATTCAATTTTCATACAAGTAAGGTTACTGACAATCATTTTCNTGCATGTTTGAGCCTAATATATTCAATTTTCATACAAGTAAGGTTACTGACAATCATTTTCCAAAGTATACTACTAGAACGGTGAATTAATTTTTTTTTTTCCTACCTTCCAGAGCACAATTGGTTTCAGTTCATTTTGGTATGCTATTAAGATCAACTTGTTGATACGTTCTTCAACTTGTTGAAGCGTTCTTGGGATAGGTAATCCATCATCATGAACAACACATATATTCAGGCTTTTTTTTAAGTTTCGTAATTTTAGCGTTTAAGCGCAATAAAAAGTGCAGAATGACTGTCTCCACTAGGGAATATATTCCCAAAAGAAGACCTGCATTTATCGAAAAATTTAAATGGCTGTGGTTTCATAATTTTGCATGACTATTAGCAGGCAAAACATTGATTTTTAAGGTATCACTTGAATATTTGATTATGAAAGATTAAGAGATTTTGCAAAATATCAGGAAAGCTGAAATATAATTTTATCCTTTGGGAAATGGTTGTCAGTAATGTAACATGTATGAAAATTGAATATATTAGGCTCAAACATGCAAAATGGCTAGTACGGTCCTTTAAACATGCAAAATCACTGGTGTGATCCTTCAAGGCTCTGTGTTGGCAAGTATCCACCCTAATGATATGTCCCTTGAGCAAGACACTTTCCAGGGCTGAACTTACACTCAGGGATTGGAGAGGGGGGAACTCAGTGACCACCAGTTTACAGAAGGGTACGGCCTGCAGGGCTGAACCTGTGCCAAGGCTCAATTCCTGGATAAGAGGAACTTTGGATGCCTTGGCATGGACTTGGACGGTCTGCTCACTCTGATAAGAAGGAGCCAAATAGGCAGAGGTTTCTTGAAAGCAGGGGAAAGTTACCCACACACACTCACACACTCCCACAGTGATGAGTAATTACTCTGGCTGCCAAATGTGAACCAGGGCAGGGGATTCCTCATACGCATAACTAGGTGGATGGGAGATTTATGGCTCTGTTTGTGGTTGGAATCGTGGTCTCTTCTGCTTATGAATTCACGTGTGCTTTAAGCGCAGGCACGCCAACACACATTCAGTTTCTACTTGGCACACACTCTTTCCTGTGCGAATACGATAGCGTGGGCATCCTGCTAGTGGCAGACAGAGCCTGACTTTAGTGTGGGGCTTTGGGGGGCGCTAATCAATATCTTTAATCAATTAAGAATGCAGCAACAGAAAAACCGCAGAAAAAGGCCAAGTCTCACACTAAAAGGCCCTCCTTCCATTTATCACACTCCTCCTCTATCGATCCCAAAAGAAATGGAAAGAGGCAGCTGAAGAATTCATTTCGGCTCTGTGTGGCACAGGAGATCCTGCGTGGCAATTCTCCATGCCCCTTCTGAGCCAGTTTCTGCTTCAAAAGAGGGAATTTCATGCATGGAAATATGTCGCCATGGAACTGAAAGGGCTTTTGTCTCGCATAAGGTAAGAGAGGTGAGCACTGCAGCTTTTTTTTTTTTTTTTTTTTTTTTTTNTTTTTTTGTTTTAGCTCTGTCGCACTCCAAAGTCCCCAGCCTGCACAGAGCACGGTTCTCTCTGCCATGATGCCTAAAGCAGTACCACACTGACCTCTAATGGCCAGATGCAGTACTGACACAATTACTCTAAACCATGACCAGAAGTACCTCTCAAATTCAAGCAGAACCAATAATAGAAATATTTTTGGAGCAGATGGTGGATTGTTATGTGCCTATTCTAAAAGCACAGGAAATTATGCTCCTCATGGGAATAAATTTGATAAGGTCTTCTAATTAGATGTCTCAATTCTCCTTATGTCATAGTAAAACTCTTTTATGGGCTAACTTTGAACTCCCAGCACTCAGTTTAATTGACTTCCTCACCACAGGGAAGCACAGCCTCGGCCACACATTAACATTGTTACCTGGGCATAAATTGGCTGCGAATTGTTTCATGCTCTTTGGTATGGAGCTCATTCATTGCCAATGCTGTGGTAATCCTAAACTAAAGGTCAGACCTGCTATGCTGTGTTCCCACAGGCCTGGCTGGTTTTATAACATCATAGGTTGGCTCAGTCAGGTCTGTGGCTGCAGGATAAAGGCAGAGGATCATAATCTAATCCATCAGTGAACCTTATTTGACTGCCGTATTCAAAAGTCGATATTTCATTATCATATTCCTAATATAAGACATACGCTTTCTTGTGCCGAAGTTTAAATAAGGGCAGGATGTTTGACCTCCCTACAGCCACCATTTATTTTTATTGCTGTTTGAAGGTATGCTAGCCAAACGCTGTGTGTCTGTTTCAGGGCAGATAATGGTTGAGTCTCAGCCTGTCAAATCTCTCTGTGGGGAGGTCAGGGGGAGGCCAGACCTGGCTGTCTGCCTGGGCCAGCGAGAGTCTGAGCGGAGCTAGAAATTTATGGACTGAAGATATAGACACAATTGGATATTTTCAGATTTGTTTTATCCCCAGCTCAGCTCCCTAGATAACAGTTCCAAGGCCAAACTCTATTTTATTTTTTTCTGTATTAACAGTGTTTGGATTCAGCTCAGGTGTAACTGGAAGTAGCGGCATTATAGGTTACAATATGCAGCTCTTCTCCTTGTGCTGTTTCTCTATAAAAAATATAAAGCACCCAAATGGCAGTCGACTGTAAGGTGTAGCTAATTGATCAAATAATCATCAAGCTACTGTTTCCTGATGCTAGCCTGGTTATAAATGAACAGGAGTATACAGAGCATCTCTGCTGTGCTGAATAAGCACTTCCTCTTGTCGTAGTGCCTCCTACCTCCTCCATTGCTCCCTCACTTGTATATTCCCTCCTTCTCTCTTTGTTCTGTTGAGGTAAGCACCAGATGTTTTTTTTTTTTAAAGCTATCTAGGAATTGTCCTGTGAGAGTTGTGTCTTTGCCTAGATTCAGAAAATAGCCGACTGTGCCACTGAGGCAGCATTTGGTACGGAAATAATCTAAGTGTGAAATACGATGTAACGTGGAGTTGGCTTTTATTCAGTGTTTCGGGTCTCTGGAGGTATTTTCCTATGATATGAGAGCATGTTATGCCACTTACACCATCTAACATTCTCTTCCTGGAACTGACCTAAAATTATTAATCAACCAATCAATTTTACTGTAGTTTGCATGATATAGTAACTTAAAGGAGCATACTAGTGATTTTACGTTTGAGTCCAATCAATACAACCCGCATATGTTACAGTACTGCTAACCATTTTCTAAAACATACTATTGGAACGGTACATTTTAGATGTGTTTATTCCTATTCCTACCTTCCAGACTGCCATTGGTTTCAGTTCATTCCAGTATGCTATAAAAATCTACTTATAGAGATTTGAAACGTTCTTGGGATAAGTAATCCATGACAGTGAACAAAATGCAGTTCTTATTTTTTGTTAAGTTAAGGGGTCACAGAAGAGAATGTATGTTTCTGCAAGGGAATATAGTCCCAGGAGAAGACGGCTTTAACAGAGAACATAAAAATGGCCGTGCCTTCTACATTTGGATGCATGTATTAGCAGGTAAAACACTGAGTTTTAAAGTGGGTGAATCATCTGAATATTTTATTTTATTTTATTTTTTTATTTATTTATTTTTAATTAGGGGATTTGGCAAAACAACACAAAAACTAAAGGGCTTTATGTTTTGAAAAATGGCTGTCAGTAATGTAAGCAGGTAGTATTAAACATACAAAATCACCGGCATGGTCCTTCAAAGTCATCTCAGTTGTAATCTGCTTGAGTTCAAAGCTGCAGTGTTTCATGTGTGCAAGAACTAACATGATGGGCCTGAATCAGGATGCATGACAATAAAAGAGGTGGGGGAATCTGAGCCTTCAACTTTTATTCAACATCACAACACCTGCAGTAGACATTTGGTATGAGAGAACAGCAGACTATAGTTTTCTAGTAGTCTCAAAAGAAATCCACTACAAGTATGAAATGAATAAGAGAGGCAAGAAGGTTAAAACATGGCTACAAGCCTGCATGCACAGATCTGTGAAGTAGCAGTGTGTTCTCTACGGGAGAGCCGCTTTAACTGCCCAGCTGCCGTTCAACAGGCAGGCCAGACAATTCTCTGCAGGTGGCATTCTGTTCATAGAGCTGTCTGAAAGTGAGCTACGCGCACGCTCTGGTGAAAATAAATCACACAGTTGCGCTGGGCGGCGTCACGAGCAAATCTGATCCAAAAAAAAAAAAAAAAAAGNAAAAAAAAAAAAAAAAAAGGCACATTCCCTTTCTCAACAGTCAGCCAGCAAAAGCTTAGAGGGGAAACATACAGGCTGAAGTCATCAGAAACTAGAAACTACAAGTCCCGCGGCTGCGTCCGGCAAAGTGTCGGGCGGATGGGCGGCACAACAGCAACTCGAGTTAAGAGAACATCAAGTTGGCTGATGTTATCAGCACAAAATGCGCACGAGTCTGTGTAAAAAAGCAGCCTTAGTTCCACCGGTCCTGGGTCAGAAAACAGTCCTAAAGCAAGTATTTAAACAGACAAAGCATGTTTATTTCAAACTAAAACAATATGCACCCGACATCCAGAAAATCTGTTTCTTTTTCTCCCTCCCTCCCCCGCAAGTAAATTTTCTGTTTGTATTCACTGCATATAATTAGAAACAAATCACAAACATTTATATGGGGATATAACATTGTCATCTTCTCAACTTTAAAATGTCCCCCCCAGTTACAAGTAGCTGTACTGGTCTCACTGCACGCAGGATATTAGTTCTGCTTAGAAACAGGAGCATGATAGGACACCATAAAAGCATTCATTTAAAACTTTGCAGCAGCATTTTAAAAGAAGAGGAGACAACCGGGCCAGAAACTGCTGTTTCAAGTACTGTGTATTTTTGAGTTCAATCCGATGTCAAAAAGCTCTGATTTCTTAATTTCTTCCATAGGAAGGTCAAAGCTTGTTTTTTTTCCCCCACATAAAACTGTAACATTTTGGCAGGCAATTTATTAAAAGTCATTAAGCTTCGGTTAAAATGGTGGGATGGTATTATTACAGCTTTAAAAAAAAAAAAAAAAAANAAAAAAAAAAAAAAAAAAGGAAAAAGAATGAAAGGATAAAATACGAAACAAAATTTCTATCAGTAAACCGGCTAACGAACCTTCTACTTAAGTACACTGGCATTTGTGAGAGATTAAAATCATTTGTTAATGGTCGTCAGACAGTAACTGATGTGAGTCAGTAATCGTCGTGTCCCGTGTGGTGGCGGTTTGCTGACATGAGCACAGAGAAGAAGAGACAACTTTACAAAATGATCTTTTACCTACTGAGTGATGATTATGTCCCCTCAGTGTCTGTGACAGTGTCTACCACTGGCTGACTCGTAGCTTCCTCCGCGGCCTCACCAAGTTCATTGTCTAAGTCCTCAGGAGAGGCAAGCTGCTCCTGCTGCTCCTCCGGTTCGCTTGGGGGGAGCGTGGAGTTTGAGGAGGCATCTGGAGAGGCCTCGGGCGTGGGTTCGACCTCGGCGTTATGGTCCATGCCGGATCCATTGACCCACTGGAGCTGGGGCGAGGAGGGTCTCTCCTGTGATTCCTCCCGATCCTCTTGTGGTCTCTCCTCCTCCTCCTGAGAGTCAGTGGTCTCTTCAGGGGGGCTAGCAACTTGTGTGAAGGCCAAGGGTGAGTCCTGGGATGAAGCCATGATTGACAGCGAGGCTTGGCTTGGGGTCTCGGGGTTTGGAGAGGCGATGGTCTTGGGAGAGGACTGGGCTGTGTCGTTGGATAGGGATTCGGAGTGTGGAGGGGATGATGATGATGATGATGGCTGGGCCTCGATAGGAACATCAGTCAATGGGCTTTGAGCCTTTATATCAGATAGTGATTGGCTCATGGGCGGCAACTGCGCCTCAGACATGCGAGCCTGGGCTGGAGTTTCTGTCTGGGGCTCGGGCGCTCCCTCTCCGTGGCTCTGTGACTGAGGTGGAGACACGATTGGGACCTGAGGCAGTGGTTGATTCAGGCCCAAGATGGGAGACGGTTTGGCCTGACCTTGAGGCAGAAGCGGGGATTGGAATCTTTGCTGAAGCTGAGGGTTGAATTTCAGCGGTGCGAGCAGTTTGCCCTGGTTGAGTGTCAGGTTGGGGTTGATGGGTGGAGTTGGAAGCAGAGGCGTTGGCAGGGGTAAAAGCGGCGTCCAGCCCCCAAGTTCACGCTCCCTTTCGCGGTCTCTCTCTTTGTCATGGTCTCTCTCCCGTTCGTGCTCTCTGGGACGGTCTCTGCCTCGCTCCCTGTCTCTCTCCCTCTCACGCTCTCTCTCACGGCTGTGGCGGTTCCCATTCATCTCCCTCCTGAAGTCAAAATCTCTTTCATCTCTGTCTCTCTGCCTTTCCCACGGGCGCCTCCGATCATCTAAGTCTTGATGCAGGTTGCTGTCAAAAGGCACCGTGGCGGCACCGCTACGATTCCAAGCTTGTGGCCCCCCAATGGCTCCGGCATTACCAGAGGCCCCGGCTGCTCCTCCCGCTGCCGTATCACGGTTGTCAAAGCGGTTGGGGAAGGTCTGCCCATGGGTGGGCCGCTCTTCTTGAAAACCTTTTGGACCTCCAGGAGCCTGTAGGCCACCTCGCATGCCATCTCGCTCATCAAAGTCCCCTCTGGTCTGGCTCCAGCGGCTATCAGGAGTAAAGCCTGCCAGAGCCTGCAGGCGTCCTGCTAGGCTGGTTCTAGCTGGCTGACTCCCTGGTGTCTGCAGCAAGGCAGGCCTGCCTCCAGCACCACCTCCTGCTCCACCACCAGCCCCACTACCAAGGGGATCCCGGTGATCTGGTGGAGGGGTCCTCAGCAGGCCTGTGCTCTGCTTTTCTAGTGGGGGGAAGCGGTAGTCCTGGTCCTTGCCCTCATCAGCCCCAGAGGAAGGTTCAGCCTCCGTCTTTGATAAACTGTCACTGGGAAGATTGGGGGCCCTGATGAAGGGGTCGACTTGCGAGAAGGAAGCCCTGACGCGGGCGTGGAGGGAACTGTCAAGGAGTCCACTGACCTGCTGAGCTGGGCCCTGCTGCATGATAAGAGGGAAGCGGGTCCCAGCTCCAGCCTGCAGGAGGTTAGGTCGCACATCCAGTGGCAGCAGGCCAGGCATTCTCTGAGCAGCCAGACCAGACTGATGCAGGGGATGGGCGATAGAAGTTGCAGGATGCATGCCAAGGAGACCCATCCCGCTGCGGACCGCATTTTGCATGCCTGGGGGGGAACAAAACACGATGGAAATAAGAATTAAAATTCTTACTGGTTGGTCAAACAGCTAATCCTAATTACGAAAAAAAGAGAAGTAAAAATATGACTCAAGAAGATGAGATCAAACTGTGCGATGAAACATTTGATTCTGAGCGTTGCTTCACCTTGTAGTGTGAGCTCTGCGGCAGCATCCATACCCTCAGCAGACTGTGCTGTTTTGTCACCGGTGGCTTGCTGAGCCTGGACTCCCACTGGGTTGAAGACACCTGCCCTGGGGATGGCTGAAGGCATAAAGCTGCCAGGAATAGTGCTGGTGGGTGGGATCATCGTGCTGAAAGGTGATTCCTTGACATTTTCCTGGTTGGCTGCCAATGAAGGCTGTACCAGAGCTATAGGTATGTAGACGGAAAACAATGAATTGCGTCAAGTCCACAAATATTAACTGATGTCCGTAAGGGGATGCCTTGTCAAATTTCAACCTTATTGTCTGATGTCTGAAAAGCCTGGCAATGTTCTCTTCATTGCCTCCAGCTGCATCTTAGTTTATTTTTTAATCCACTGATGGACTCTTAAATCACTGGATGGCCTAAATAAAATGAGCATTTGGCAGACATGCAAGTTTTTTTTGCTTTTGATATTTTTGCTTTTACTGGACAGTACAGTAGAGAGATCTGAAAGTTGGGGTAATGTTTAACGCATCTTAGACCACGAGGCCCAACAAGTAGTTTTCTCATCTCCAACTGGGGTCATGATGATAGCTCAGCCCACCAGGAGACTCAGGAACCACATTTTGAGCAGAGAAACTGCTTTTGAGGACATAAGCACAGCTTTCATTCCATAACAAGCTTTTACTCCATGTGGATCTGCATGTCCCCTGTTGAGAGATTCCAACAATCTCTGTCTCCAGCAGTAGCAGTAGCCAGGAGAATAAAGACAAAGCCAACAAGGGTAATTCACAGCTGACTAGTTTTGTGCTCCAGTTGCCAAAAAAACAAAAATACAGACTGAAACTTACAATCCACCGCAATAAATTTGGCTATGGACTTGTTTTCGTTGTGCTGGTGCTGATGACTTTGCTAGTGTGAGTAACAATGGGGACTTGAAAAACTTTTTTTTTCAAAAACAAACAGAAGAAAGAACCAATTCCAACAGATGCAAGATGATCAACAATCTGTATATATTAAATCACCTGCTAAATGTTAGCCTAGCTCAGGGTGGCGAACCCGCGGCTCCAGACCCAGTTCATTGCAGCTCCTATTGTTCCTTTAAGTTTCGTTCACAACGAGATCGAGACAACACTCATGTACAGAGGTGTCACAACAGGGGTGCGGACCACACCGGGTGACACCATCAGAGGGGGTGATACCATTTTGTGCNCCCCCCCCCCCCCCAGTAATGAAATGTAATCCAATTTTGACATCTATCAGAACTATTTTTTTTAAAGGCTAAATGTCCATTTAATGTTCATTAATACTTACATGTGGGTGTAGAGGCCATGCCCGCCGTCTGTGCTGCCTGCATAAAACCTGCACGAAAGGAAATACGTGTGTGTCAGCTTGTAAATTTCTATTGGAGTGATCCTCAAATTACTAAGTTTGTGACATTTACCTGGAGGAGGCTGTGAAGCATTGAAGCCCGCCCTTAGGAAGGGTGGTGGTGGCCCGAAGCCTGGTGGGGGTATGCTCATAGAAACAGGGAAGGATGGAGGCACCAAACCCACTGCACGGGGAACAGCCTGAGCCACTGGCAGCTGTATGGAAGAGAGAAAAGGAGGTGCAGGATACAACCATTAAAGAACATCTATATGACCACTGAATGGTGAAATAAGTTATATGTCACTGATGATTTATGTTTCAAAGCTCTTAATTTGCCTAAAACCCAAATCTCTGTCCCGATCTTGGCGAATAAATAAAAAAAATGTATGATTCTAATTGCACTAAAAAAAAGATCGTATCACAGAACTGCGAAGATATGGTCCAAATTATAGTGTTGCTACATACATTTCACACTTTAAAATTCTACATGGGTTTAAGAAAGTCTTAGGTACCTGCACAGGCATCATGGTGACCTGCTGGTTATAGGCTTCAGTCTGGGTGTTGGTTGCCACTGTCGTCTCAGTGGTTGCCAGTTGGCTCGTAGCTTCCTTGGCTGGCTCAGCATTCTTGGCTGCCTCCCACTCTGCAGGAACCAACAAGAGGATGAAATCAAAGTTAAAATCTACTTCTTTGTTTGAGTTTGAGAGCCCAGTTGTTTTTCCATTTCAATCTTTGTCTTCATCTTTCTATTAGGGTGGGAGGTGTGCTTTCAGCGGGATTTCTTTAAGGATTTGGGGTATTACTGAAACAAAGCAAACATCTGAAGAAATCGCGCAGAAAACAAATCCACTCAGATAATCAAATGCCAAGCAGCGTCTGTGTTTGGATATTTGCACTGTGCTTACATTGTGCGTTTGTGTGCATAATTGTGTCTGTGTTCTACTTTTACAAACCCAAGTACTGCAATTGAGTCAACAGACTTATTGTTGGCACAAAACAAAGAAATACAAAGTTGAATGGCGAGTGCGATCATTTTCACCGTCGTTGACGCTCTCCTGGTCAATGATCCCCCCTTCAGCAAAGTCGTCCAGGTCATCCAGCTTCACTTTCTCCCAAGGTATGTAGGTAACACCCAGGTCCACATCCCAAAACTGCTTGTACTCCTGCTTCACCCCTTTATTCAGGGCCCATGCAATCTGAAGCAGATACATTAATCAATATTAAGGAACAAAATTAAGTATGTTCAAGGACATTTATGTATGTATTTGGGTCATGTATGTGGCTGGAAAGAAACAACATGTCTGAGGGACTGGAAATTAAAAAAGACAAAAGGAGTCCAATGTATATTAAAAAGACAAAAGCATTCCACCGTACTCAGGTCAGCGGATAATCATATCAGTTGAACAGCAGGAAGAATGAGAACGCAGGTAATCAAATCATAAGTCACTGTGTACCTTGATGACCTTGGAGCCGATCTTGAAGGAGCCAGTGCTGAGCTTCTGACGGGCACGGTAGGCGTCCTGCCTGTGAACCATACAGATGTAGGCACAGCCTCTGGGAGGGATCATCTAGAGAGACAAAAACCAATGACAGAGAGAATTGCAAGGTGAAATGGTGGGACACAATCACAAAATGGAGAATCCCGCAAAGTGAACATAAATGAGAAAATGAGGCAGCGACAACACACAGAGGAAAAAATAAAATAAAATGAAAGGACAACAACAGAGGGATGTGCCAGACAGCATGGTAATGAGAAATAAGAAAGATTCTGGAAGCTACAGAGCCTGCTAACAAAAAATGAGTAGGTTGCAAGTGTTTACTTACATTGATAGACTCTATCTGGCCAAACTCTTCAAAAAGGTTGGTGAGGTCTTGCTGAGTGGCCTTCTTGTCCACCTGACCCACCCACAGAGTTGTGCTGCACACTAGGTAAAGGTAGAAAACAGAGAACAATGTTATGACACGTGACCATGAGTGGGAAATTATATCAACAAACAACCAACATCCAACAAAGTAATATCTAAATGGGGGAAGCAAGACAACTAATGACTTCCACTCACCACTTAGAGTCTTGGATCGTATAGGAGGCAGTCCTTTCTTCTGCCGCTCCTTCTCTCGCTCCCGTGCGCGTCTTTCACTAGAGTAAGATCGTGATGACTTCCTCTTGCGGTCTCGGGACCGTGAACGCGACCGCTTACGGTGCTTCCGTTTCCGAGAGCCAGACCGGGATCTTGACCTTCTCCTCTTGGGAGACCTACAGGACAACACCAAAAGCTTTTGGAAATCCTTCACAGGCTGAGTTCTTGATGAGCATCTGCATTCACACTTAACCTGACCTAGTATCACGTTTAATACTGAGAACTTCTTTCTCTCGGCTTTTAGCCTAATTGTGTAAAGTGAAAATAATGAACTGCAGCAGCCTCATACAACAACTTTAAATAGAAAAACAGTCACAGGATTGATTAGAAGTAAATTCAAGTCTGTGGAGTTTGCAACACAAAACAAGACGCTTAACCTGAATTGGCCACAGTTCAGACTTGGGAGCCTTATCATTGCTAAATATCAATGAGATACCTGTTAGAAGTACGACTGACCTAGAGCGTGACCTTGAGCGAGTTCTGGACCGTGTGCTAACATTCTTCTTCTCTTCTGTTTCAAAAATTTCCTCCTCCATGCCATCTGGGCCTTCATCCAGGTCCATGTCCTGAAAAATCAGGGTTCGATAAATATACAAAGTTAAAAACAAAAAAAGTTACACACGGTTTTGGTGATATGTGGTGGCTCCTGCCAGTCCTACCTGCTGTTGGTTGTCAATGGAATCATCCATTTTGTTCTCTGGCTCAAGAAGTTGTGGCTGGCTGCTGCTCTGGGCGGCTGTGACTGAGTTCTCTGACCCAAAAATTGAGTCCTGTCCTTCCATATTCATAGCCTGGAATAAGAACAAGCAGCGTACTTATACACCTAGACAAGTACAGTCATTAACTAACGCCCCTGATGAGAACTATTTACACAACTATTTCTATTTCTTAAACAGACCTCTGAGCTTTATAAGAAGCTCGGAAAACACAGCAAAACACTGCAATGTTTTGCTGTGGGCCCAGGACACAGGCCCCCAAAACTTTTCCTGTCATACTAATTCAATCTTATTTTTGACATTGTAGTATATTTGTCAGTGACATTAATGCTACATATCCATTCATCAAATCTATGATCGGTCGCAATGTTGTGAGTGAGTTGGTGGCTTGCTAGCTGGCTGAGTGAGCCTGCGTACATCTTACCTTCTGCTGGTGCTGCTGGTGCTCCAACAGCTGCTTCTGAAACTGCTCCAGGTTCTGCTGTTGCAGCTGCTCGGCCAGCTGGTGGAAGAGGGAGCTGTTGATGGACTCGGACACCATGGGTCTGAAAGAGTTAGAGAGCCTGGGTAAATACAAGCACTTGGGAGTTTTGACGAGGAAGAAGTACTAGTCTCACAGTAAAATTGAACTCACAGTTGAGATGAAGAGGTGTCCTTCTTAGATTCTTCACCATTTCCAGAATCATTCCCAAAGTCAAACTGACCCAAAAGCTTCTGCAATAAATGCATTAAAATATTCAAAACAGGAGTGAGACGAAGCAAGAAATGCACTTGAAACTGTATGTAACTTGAGTGGCATATGAAGCCAGGCAACAGACAAATGATGCCACAGCATTACCTTATTGAAGGAGGACACCCTCTGCTCCAGGGGGTTGAGGCTAGTGGCGGTGGCGGCTGCGGTGAGCTGAGCTGTCAACGCCTGCAACTGCACCACGAGACCAGCGTCTAAGGCCTGCAGCAGGGAGGGCTGTGGTTTCTGCTGCTGCATTTGCAGGCTCTGCACCAGCTGCTGCAACTACAAAAGGTAATAATAATCATATGGAGAATCTGAAACATTTTTAAGACCAACGGCAACATTCCATAAATACAAGGCAGTTTGGGGTTTTGTAACTTGAAACCATGCTGGATTATTATTATCCATTAAAAATTACATTTTCACTTCAAAGTTTTATTGATGGAATGTTGGAAGCATGCATGCTAACCTGTTGTCCCTGGGGACTCTGTAAGATCTGGGCCACAGCGGCCACGGTGTCTGTGTTGGTAATCTGAGAGGCCCAGTCTGGCAGGCTCTGTACAATGTTAGCTGGAGTAGCTGGAGTTGCTGGGGTGCCTGGACAGACAGAGACGTGTAATATAAAAGATGACATATAGTCACAGTGTGTTTACAGTCGACAGGCATTTACATTCTGTCAGTGTTGGAGTGCATTTTATTTCTCTTATATGTTCTGTGACAGACCAGGTGTAGTGTTATTGATGGGGGCAGCACTGCTGGACATGACGGGGGTGACGCTAGGAGGGGGGAGGCCTGCTGCCATGTCCAGCAGAGGCTGGATGATGTCGCTCTTGAACACAGCGTTCTTCTGCCATAGATTGAGCACTCGGACGATCTTACTCTGCAAACATCAATATAAATCAAAGGGCTAAACCAAATCAAGCAAGCAAAGAAAAAAAGAAAAGAAAAAAAAAGACAACCAATCACAACCAACTGAACACTGTCTGACCTTATCATCTGAAGGGCAGCGGTAGAGATGCTGAAAGGTTGCAATGATGTTCTTGCTGAAGCGAGGGGCAAACACGTCCTTCTCTGTACCAAACTGGTGTCGTGACTGTCTGACAATCGAGTCGATGACGTACAGCCCCGGGACCTTGTATTCTGGTTTGCACTGTGAGCACAAAAACAGGGCAAGTGATGATTATTTTAAAAAACAGTCCATTATGTCTGTCTGTACTTAACTGATGAATGTACAAGTCACATCACTTGTAGTGCCGTATGACTCACCTTCTGAATGAACTTCTCCACACTCTGAACAACGTGTTTGTAGAACTGAAAGACAAGGAAAGACAAGAGAATATCTTTTCTTCATGAGGAAAACAGCATCTCAGGGCAGAGTGACAGAAAGTGCAAAACCTTATGCAAGCAGCAGCTCGGGTTGTATAAAGTTCAGTAGAGAAGAATAGAAATGCATTTGTCGAGATCACTCATGTTCAGAGTGCTGAGTTTCAAAAACCGCAACAAAAAGAGCACTTTACAAACAACTGAGAGTTTGAAGTTTTGCTTTTTTTATCTGCAATATATCCTGGAATGCAAAACAGTCCAGATCCACACTGAATCAGCGACTTCTAAATCGTGTTAATAACTTATTAAACAAAACTATAAAAGGACATCTTATGGACATACTGACAAATATGCCAAAATAAAAAGACAAGCAAAACAAGACATGGCTGGGTACTGAACATAAATACTTTTTGCGTATTGACTGGGTTATGTCTGTAGTACAAAGAAAAAACTGTCAAGTACATACATGAGCTAGAGAGATTATCAATATGGTATGCTATATACAACACCACCATGACCTACGACCTCAAAAACGTCTTGAAGAGTTGACTCAATGCCTCCTTGACACGGTGCCAATAAAACCTTTACAAGCTTAAGAAAGGTAGAATTTGTTCCAGGGTTTTGTATTGGATTGCATTAGATTAAATAGGTTTAGCTAATAATATGTTCACCCCATACACACTTGCAGTTACATCAAAATTTTGAAGTTAAATTCCAACTTGGACGATAACATGGTTGACGCTTGGCGCCCTGATACATCAAGCAGATCTCAAACAAATTATGCAGCCAGGTCGACTGATTGAATAGTTTGCATCTTGTCAGGTTTGAAATAAAAAATGCTCTTGAACAGAACAATGGTTAAGCAAATGGTTGCCTGACATCCTCCATGCATATATGTTCCGCACTTCAAGTTTGTATTTAGTAATCTAAAACTGAGAACCAAACAACTAGCACTGTGGGAAGATAACCATTTTCATGCTACAATCAAAGCCCAACGGTGGCAGATAGCAGAAAGTAAGCTTGGTGTCTCCGGAAACTAAGAAATGAGTCAAAAGCAGTAAGAAATAAATATGGAAATACAACAAAAAAAAAGAAAAAAGAAAAAAAAAAAAAAAAAAAAAAAAAAAGATGCATGATGCAATGATAATCATATTAATAAAAGCATAGCATCCTAAATCACTTTATTTAATTTTGAAAAACTCAAATTAAAAGTCCATACCATCCATTCTGCATGTTTGAGTCTAATATATTAAATTTTCATGCATGTAACGTTACTGACAATCATTTCCCAAAGGNTGCATGTTTGAGTCTAATATATTAAATTTTCATGCATGTAACGTTACTGACAATCATTTCCCAAAGGATAAAATCGTATTTCAGCCTTCCTGATATTTTGTAAAACCTCTTAATCTTTCAAAATCAAATATTCAAGCGATACACCCACCTTAAAAATCGATGTTTCACCTGCTAATAGTTACGCAGCCTTCTGAAGTCACGATCATTTAAATTTTTCAATAAAAGTAGGTCTTCTTTTGGGACTATATTCCCCGGAGACCTATATTCACTCTGCGCTTTTTATTGCGCTTAAATGATAAAATTACGAAACTTAAAAAAAAAAAAAAAAAAACCTGAATACACCTGTTGTTCAGGATGATGAAATGCCATTCCAAGAACATTTCAAGTATCAAGTATTAACAAGTTGATTTTTATAGCGTACCAGAATGAACTGAAACCAATGGCAATCTGGAAGGTAGGAAAAATATTTTTTAATTCACCGTTCTAGTAGTATGCTTTGGGAAATGATTGTCAGTAACATTCCATGTATGAAAATTGAATATATTAGGCTCAAAAATGCAAAATGGACAGTATGATCATTTAAGGGGCAGATCCACAATGTACTGATTCAAATAAATTCAAACAAAAATAAATTCAAACCAAAATGTCCCAAGTCCACTTGATTTAAGTTGACAGGCAAGTCAATTCAGATGAAAATCAGCTAGTAGACTGAGTACAAGTAAGCGACAAACCAAGTTTATGATATTTTATTACAAAGGACTAGTTTTCTCAGTTGAAGCATCTCTTTGGAATATAAGGGACCTACGAAATGACGAGGAGGGTTCAAAAGTGACATAAAGTCTGTCAAGTGACTGTTAACAGGTTCATATTATTTCATGTAAAACTAGAATTACACAGAAGGCAGTAAAGATGTTATTTCAAACCAAAATTCATTTACTAAGAATGCATT
This sequence comes from Lucifuga dentata, assembly GCA_014773175.1. Taxonomy (NCBI): domain Eukaryota; kingdom Metazoa; phylum Chordata; class Actinopteri; order Ophidiiformes; family Bythitidae; genus Lucifuga; species Lucifuga dentata. The sequence goes on from VXCM01000392.1 coordinate 70,514, forward strand.
ATGTTGCAAATGCACCACAGGTGTCAAATGTTTTGGATTCTTACTATATGTGCATTAATGATCCATGGGAGTGCATCACAAAGGCTTAAAGTGTCACAAAACACATTTTGCTGCCTTTGCTGTCAGTCTCCTAATCTTTTGTGATGAAATGTTTCATCTTTGAATCAAGGCTGCAAGTTATTACTATGACAAATTCTACACAGCTAAAACACCCTGTATAGATCTCTGTATGTAGTAAGAGCAACACAAATCAGTACGACTCCAGTATTCCTGCTATATGACTTTCAACTAAACATATTTAAGAAAACCAGATGGTCAATGCACAGGAAAAAAAAAGAAGTTACTTAAGGATAAATGAACTATAAAATGAGAAAGAAGGTGCATTTTTTGAAGATGGCTGCTGCCAGCTACTGCTACTCAAATAATTGATTATGACATGAAAAAAATTATACCAAAGTTGTCTGACATCACAATATGTTATCTATTATACATATATCCACAGGTAAAGTCTTGTAAAAGAAAACACCATTGCTTTAAAATCCAAGTGACTAAAGTCTAACTGCAGCACACTGCAAGCACAAATGTCTTCAATTTTGCTCAGTAATTCAACTTTCATAGTTGCACAAACTCATTAAAAGTTTTGCACTGACAGATCACTGCTAACCTTTTCAAATTAACACTGTGGCACCAATATCTCTAGAACCTGGCACTGTATGAACTTGATATTCAGCAGGTTTATGGCTCAGGACCCAAGGATGTGCAGTGACACACTGAAGTTGTTTAGATGGGCAGTTCTCCAATTGAGCTGTGCCGGTAAAAAGTAGTCCACATGGGAGGATATGCTCTGGGCACTGCAGCATATGCTCCACTCCACGGGCACTGTAAACAAAGCCAGCTCACGAGGACGTGCAGAACAAAATTATGGCAGGCTGCGGCGCGCACCATAAAGTCTGGCACATTCCAAACACGTTTTCAATGGGCACTGCACTAGTGTATTTAAATTGCAGCTGTTTAAATTTATCATGTCATTTTTCACAACTGTAGAGCAAATGGAATCAATATTTACATGGTCTCTCATAGCTGATGAATACACTGCTTCGGGTGTTAATCATTAATGGATTAAGAATTAAATCAATCAAGAACTTTTTTTTTTGACAAGACTGTATTACTTCTCTCAAGTTAGTTGGAACCTATGAACATGTTGAAGTGTATGAGATTTCATGTGCTGATAAACTATGTTGAACCAAACTAACATATGCTTCAACAGATACCATTAGCTGCATGGAAAAATGCTGCGGGGAGACAAAAGAGGTACTTAAGGTGCAGCTAAAGCTGCTATTACCACCAATGTTAGACTGAGTTGAGACAGAGTTAAATTTCAGCTACATGCTGCTGCATCAATGAGAATTGGTAGCTAAAGTCAGTTGTCCTACTGGCCAAGCATACAAGTCCAGCATGAGGCTGATAATTTGGCAGAAAAGCCAAATAAGAATGTGAAGAAATAAGGACTAGCTGGCTGAGTCATAGCATGTGTCCACAATCTCACAAAAAAAAAAAAAAAAAAAAAAGTAGTGTCAACAAACAATAGCTGACGAGTTGAATGGCCTTCTGTCCTATACTTAAATTTACACACACTTTATATTAAGCAATCAAAGATGGATTTACAGACTGTTCAGCTGGTCGTTGTTGTATGATGACACACATCAATAATGCTACTTTCACAAGGCTTCTGCCCTGTTTAGGACATTTTATTAAGTTGTCGTGGTCCATATTAAAAGTCTCTATGTGTGCATGTGTACATACGCGAGTGTATGTGTGCGCATGGGCACATGCTACCAAGTTTGTGTTTGTGCTTGTTAATTACATCAGCAGCAATAAACAAATGGCAGTCAGGGCAGTACATTGCTTGGAAGAAATTGTTAGCTGGTTGGCATTAATAATTAAATCCAAATATGTGAAGAATGCATAAAAACTTAAAGAGAGAACATTTAGTCTAGCAGAAAAGAATGAGGGCCATTCTGACAGATTTGTCATGATCCAAGAAATGCAGAAAAATAAGACTTTTTTTTTGCTTGTATGCCTCATGGTGCAGGAGATAACCTAAATGTAAAGTGCTTTATAAGTGGCAACACTGCTGTGCTACTGATATCATTTTTAAATGAGGAGCACAAACGGAAACATGTCTAGCTAAGAATGATTTGTTTGGCATGCACACTGTACCTAAAGGTCAATTATAAAAAAATAAAATATTTAAAATAACATTTAAAAAATTATATAAGCTATTACAAAACTAAAACTTGACAATACTTTAATCAAGAATCTACACATTTCACAATAGTAGTCAAAACAAATCATTCTACCTAGCTACCAATTCTCAGTCAACACCTCCCTGACATGTCAACAAAAACTGAATAAGCTGCACATAAGATTTACTGAAAGGCTGTTGTATTAGATAACATAATAAAATGGCCACATGATGTACCTTGAAGACCAATTTACATCTTTTTAAAAAATCTATAATCCTTTGCTTTCATCAAAGTGAAGAGTGATGAGAAAAAAATGAATCAAGTTTAGAGCATGGCTTGAAATCTCAACAATGAGAAAAAGCTGAAGGGTCTGAAAATGCTCTGAATACAGTGACATTTACACCTGCAGTGCCCATCAAACTGTGATCTAAACAAGTCTAGTTCCTGAGAAACCTAACAAGTTAATGTACTCCAAAAACAATAAAATCATCTCACATAATAAACCAAATTTTATGACAATATGGCTTGCTGACAGCAAATTAAGTGTGAAACTGATTTGTGTTTAAAAAAAAAACTTTTGCCAATTCATGTGTCAGCAGCTCTAGCCAACTTGCAAATCTATAAGAACCGTTCATAAAACCTGAAATGGTATCAATCACTGAAAGGTTTATTCTCAGAGGACAGACGGCTTCGTTCAACCACCGAAACCTATTGACATGACGCCTGCTTAGTATTTTCTGACCCTGTAAAACCGAAGTAAATTCTGAGCGTAAGCATGATGAGGAAAACAGTGCTGTGGCCCTAATGAAACCACACTAAAAGAAGAAAATGAGTAATGGTAGTAGGCTTTCCTCCGTATTTTACAGCTGACGTGGGCTGCCTATACTGAATTAAAGAAAGCATGCACCAATGTCAGAGGAAATTAATACATTAAATAATTAAAATTACATCTTAAGGGGAATAGTAACTTAAAAAAAAAGTAAGGTGAACATGAAATAAATGAATCACAAAAGACGAGGTGTCAGACTCAGTTAAGCAGATGACAGTGACTGACTAACCAAACGTGAACTTTGTGGTCATTTATCACAGCACCAGTTCACAATGTCAGTACAAAACAGTAAACCCTTTGACTTTATGTACTGTATTTACATTTGGACATATTTAAGAGTTTTGGGGGATAGATCAATGGAATCAAAGTATGCAATGCTTTTGTCCATTCTACGACTTTAAGCATGGAAAATGTGTAGTTGCACATACACCTTCAGTACAGCTACTACTATCTTAGCGGTTGATAGCAGTTGAATATCTCATTGGCTCATTCACATAACCATCTGTAACAGTAATGTGGACATAGATGCTACTATGCAAATTCAATTTAGTTAATTTTTTTTTAAATATCTGGGAAACGCCCAACATTGTGCCATGCTATTCTATTCTGGGTTTTCTCAGAGTTTGTGGGCATTTCCCTTAAGTCAATGCCACAAACAAGTTTCAACTTCAGCTAAACTGTGCTGAAGTTTCCTATAACCCAGAATGAAAACCAAACAAGATGGATCATTAGCGCCCTAAGCTATCATCAAACATGACATGAAATTCAAATAATCAAAACATCTCTATTCACATGGACACACAAACAGCATAGCTATATGCATGTCCTCCCTCAAACAGAAAAGGACCATGATAATAATGTTCATTTGTGAACCAAGCAGCCACAGCAGAGAGGAAGCCAAGTGTTCCCCCTCCGTCTTTATCTTTCTCCATTTATCTTCGTGTCCGTCTCCCCTCTCTTTGTCTTTCTTCCTGGGTTTGATTCTATTGAAATGAATTGAATTTTCCATAACATTGTGGGAACTGAGCACATTTGCTCTTCCTGAGCACACTGACCTGAGCAGAAAGCAGAGACAGCTGCTTTCAAGTGAAGAACTACCTTCCACTTCTGCTTGCAGCTACACAAACATCCCTCACTACAAGTTTTTAAGTATCAGGGAATAACTGTGGTGAAACTAAAGAGGCATATACACTGTACTCACACACAAGTAGTGTGTTTGCATGCGTTCATGCCTGAATGTATAACCCGTTATGATAACTGAAGTGCATATCAGCATAAATCTACTGGTATTTATTTTAGTACTAGACTGAAGAAATAATGTGCACCCCTGCTTTTATATCTATACTGAGAACGCGTGTGCCTGTCTGAGACACAAGAAAATACACGTGCATTTAGCATTTGCTGCAGTTTGGATATATTTCTAGGAAACAGCACCATCATACTGCAGCCAGATTTGTGTGCAAAGAAAGACTGCGAGAGGAATTTTGACTTGGAAGAGTTTGATGATTAATAGTCAAATAAGTTATGATGAGGCTTAATTTGTTCTTAATAACACAGACGCCTGCACTTGTTGTCCACTTGTGTCTAGCATCACAGAGTCCAACATCAGCTTTATCTTCTGTTGAATATCAACTTATGACTCGGATGGAAGGACGGACGGACGGACAGACAGACAGACAGACAGACAGACAGACAGACAGACAGACAGACAGAAGAACAGACAGACAGACAGATAGATAGATGTGTACACTATCCTGTCCTAATTGGTGCAACAGTAACAGGGGTCACAAACATGTCATCCAAAACATTCTTTGAGCACACAACATTGGTAAGGTGCTGAAATATCAGAAATCGCTTATTTTTTTTTTTTTTTTTTTNACTAGATCGTACTTTGTTTGCCTTGTGTTGTGTTCAATCTTAGTGAACTTTGACCACTTTGATCCAGGAAGTTAGAGGTTAAGGTTAGTATCCTTGTTCTTATAAATACATGGTTGAAAAACACACAGCAGATCAGAAGCGATGCTGCATGGCTGGCAGCGAAAATAAGGACGGGGATAGATGGTAAAGAAAAGGCGATGATAAAAATATAGATTTATGACTTGTGCTTCTGCTAAACCTGCCAGCTATGCTCAATTATGTTTACTACACCTGCTTTTTAATGGGTACGATTTTTTTTCAAAGCCTAATTAAAATTATAAAATATTTCACTACAAAAGTGATGTTATATGGAGTGCAGAAAGCACTAACCCTAATGTGACCTATATGGCCACATTCTTGTCTTCTTGTTTGTCCTGTTGCCATTTTTCTCCTAAACCTGAAACTCAAATGGCATTGCATACCAGATTCAAAATACAAAGACGCAACAAATTCAGCTAAATCTTTTTGTCACTTATTTTGCAGTGCTAAACTGACTTCACAACCCAAGGAAATACATCCCAGTCCTATGTTCTCTAGTGTTCCTCAAAGACATCCTGGAGAGTGAGGATCAAACTCTTTGCGTATTTGTATCTTTAATGTAAATGTCTCTGTTAAGCAACTATGTAATCTTCTTAATTATGTGTATGTAATACTGGATACATTACATTCATAAAGAATCTTGTAATGAACTATACAACATCTAAGGGAAAAAAAACTTATCAGTGATCACATTTGTGAATGATAGCCCTTTATGTCCAATGGCAAGTTTATTGCTAATATGTCATCAGAAACTCAATGAACCGAATGTATTCTTTACAGTGTAAAGAATATGCTGTCCTGTATCTATCTATAAAGAAGGTTTCTCTGTTCATCCGTCCATCTGTGGCACCAATATCTTGAGAATCCGGCACTATATTGAATCTTGTAAGTTGGAATTTGGCAGGTATAATGCTCAGGCAAGCACATGCAATGTCGCGTGCTAAGCTGTTTGGATAAGCGGTTCTCAAATTGAGCTGTGCCGATAAAAAGTAGTCCATGCGGCAGGCTATGCTCTGGGTGCAGCAGCACTGCTCCATGGACACTTACGGCAGGCTGCGACGCACACCATAAAGTCTGGCCCATTCCTAACAGGCACATTTTGAATGGGCACTGCACTAGTTTGTCAAATATCAAAAAGGACGGATGCTGATCTAGGATCGCTGACCCAAGTTCCCTCAACATCTGTATGATCTATGACAAAGAAAAAACTTGATCCTAGAATAGCTTTCAAATGCTGACTCTTGATGAATGCTAGTCATTATGTGCAATGGCTGTCTTGCTGTTGAGCATGTAAAGAAACTTTACTGAGTTACAACCTGATGAAAAGAAAACGTGCATAGAAAGCAGAGATGCTATGCAGATTCAAGAGTGGAAGATTCAGAATACTACAAACTTAAAAATGCATCTTCTCACCCATCACCCTGATATTTTGTGACAAGGAGTTACGAGAGACTAGAACCTAAAACCAAAACTGTACTTTTTGTCAATTAAACTTTAACTAAAGCTAATGCGTGATGTGGTGCATGATACAGCCTAAAACAGTCATCCTCAAAGTCCGGACTGTGGTCTGGAGCCAGACCGAACCACAACTGTCTCCGGACTCTGAGCAAATTATACTTTTCATATGTATTATTTGTATTATCTGTGAGACATCGCTGTGACACGAGTCAAAATTTTCCGTCAAAATTCTCGAAATGTCCGACTGCTCCACTATCTGTGTGAAAATGTCTACTCTGCTTTGGTCCAATCGCATTCAGCGTCCTGTCTCCATTGAGAGTTGACAGCACTGCTAGTTTTGTCAGCACGACAGCAAAAATTAGGATCCCAGTCCGACCCTGGGTTGACTGATCTTAATAAATAGATCTTTGTATTATTGAAAATTTTCTTTGTGGACCTTTAAGATTAGTATACAAGCACCCTGGCCTAAAATATCTAACCAGTCTCTCATCGGTGATACAACAACCTACTGAGTAAATCCTCAGCTGAATTCCTGCACTGGATGATTCTACATCTTGACAAAAAGTATAAAGGCACCAGTATGCTTCAAAAGACGTGCGTCAGAAAGTGCCCTTGTTTATACCTGTTCAGAATGTCCACACTCAAAGGTGGGCTGAAATCTGTCATTATACAGAAGGTTGACAAGAATAGATGGTACACACTTTCATTTGTCTTCATAGAGATATTCGTGGTGCAGCAAAGGATCGTAAGTGGGACACAATGACTAGTGGAAAAAGAGAGCTTCAGCCAGAAGCTAAAACTTGACCTACTGTTACTCCTCAACACATCTGGCCAATTACTGCATGATGTGGACATGACTGATGGGTTTCAATTCGTAAAGTTACAAATTTTGTTGGACATAGCCCAGTTCAGCAGCTGGAAAGGGGATTTCAGACATTCTCATGCAATCTGACAGGCACTTTGCTTGAAGCATATCGAGGTCTATGATCCAGCACTTGACTGACCACACCCCAAGAAGATATTAAAAACAGTCTAAGGTAAGGGTTTTGTTTAGGCATCGCCCAAAGATTCAACAGAATTTACGCAGCATCACAACTCATAGGATTTCAGCAGGACTACTTTGGAGATTGTCTTTAACCAGCTCTCCTTTAACCACTTGAAAAAGATAAAGGAAAACACACACGCTCACAGATGACATACCACAAACACAACATACAAAGAGAACTGAAAAGGCAAAGTCCAGATGAAAAGCAGCTTTAGTGACTACAGTATCAGGCCTATTTACCAGTGCACAGTATTCAGTGACAGTTAAAATGTGTGACTGCAGACAGCCTGATTGGACCAAGTCCAGCCAAAACCGTATGACTAACCACTGCGTCTTTCCTCACACATTTTGACAGCTACAGAATGTGGCACACCAGCAAATCCAGGTTTACAAAAGCCTTGTCAGTACTGCTGGGGTGTAAAAGAGTGCACATGATGGCTCTTGATGATGATGATGAACACAAACCTTTAAAGACATAAACGTGTGTGTTATAATCAGAATGGTCGAGATGGGAGTCGAGGTGAGACTGACGCCTAAGCGCCATGATGAGGCAAGCATGAGCGAGTGTTATTGTGTGCCTTTCTAGTTTCAGACCATGAAAGTTCATTTGGTGTGAAAATCAAGCAGGCCTGAAATAATACTGCAATGCAGACAAAAAAAGAAAATCAATCCAGACCTCCCCTCACACGTCAGTCATTTCTGTACCATCATATAGCCAGTTTACTTAAAGGACCATATCGATGATCATGCATGTTTGAGCCCAGTATATACAATCCGCATACACATTACGTTACGGACAACCATTTTCCAAAATATACTACTTTAGAGGTAAATTTCAGAAGTTTTTCCCTCTACTTTCCTGACTGCCACTGGTTTCACTTCATTCCAGTACACTATTAAAATCAACTTGTAGAGACTTGAAAAACACTTGAAAAATGTAATCTATCACAGCAAACAACAGGTCTGTTAGGTTTTTTGTTGAAGTAACTTTACTTAACAGGTTGAACACAGCTGCACGGAAGACAATTTATGTCTCTGCCAGGGAATATAGTCCCAGAGAAAACGACTTTTACTGAGAAATTAAAACGACTGTGCCTTTTACAATCGTGTATAAGTGTTAGAAGGTGAAACATTGACTTTTAAGGTGGGTGTATCACCTGAACATTTGATTTTGAAAGATTTGGGGATTTGGCAAAATAACAGGNTTTTAAGGTGGGTGTATCACCTGAACATTTGATTTTGAAAGATTTGGGGATTTGGCAAAATAACAGGAAAACTAAAATATGGTTTCATGTTTTGGAAATTGGTTGTCAGTAATGTAACATGTATGCTGGTTATATGTATTGGGCTTAAACATGCATGAATGCAGGTATGGTTCTTTAAGTATGTGTCTGCAACGTGTTCCAGCCATTCTGAGTGCTAAGCATCAACTGTCAAAAAGAAACCTGGAATGAAACCTGCTACGCTGGCAAAAAGGACATTGCCATCAAATTAATGCTATTACTGACAAAAGCTAACTCTGAATCACAACAAATTATCCTGAGATTTTCACATAAAACGTATTCTATGAAAAACACCCTGAAGAAACATCCAATTTGGACATCTGCACTCTAAACAGACAATGTATGTTGTCTCAAAATTGTGTACTGTGTGAAGCGCATAGTGCCGATGAACAGGGCTCTGATTTATAGTAAAAATGTGTAAAACAAAACTTGGATGCAGCTATTCATGAGCAAATAGCCAAAGAGCAAAGGTCAACATCTTAATAATGCACAAAAGAAGCTTGTCTATCAGCTTCCTTGTAACTTGTGCATTTACATCATATGCCATCTAATTGCTCAGGCTCCATCAGTATGCAGTGCTGAGCGACGCAGAAAGTGTTCTGTTCTGACTTAACTTTGAGAAAACATCAAAAGACAACCAGTGACTTCACTAGTCAACCAGTGAAGTTATCAAACAATTTTAGAACACCATTCAAATAACATGAGCAGCTCAAAGCCAACATGGACCAATACACATCAACCAGAGGCTACATGTAGCCCCTAGAGGCAAGAGCAACAGTCCCATTCTCTGGTTGATTGGGAGAAAATTAAGATTGAGTGATTTTAGTCTTCTTCCATCTTCCTTTTGAAACAACCCATACTCCTACCTAAGCTGGTAAGGGATTCTCTTATCTCTTTGTAACTCTCTCCACCCCATCCTCCTGCTTCACTTTCAGTGCTTTGGGGGAGCTGGGAGAGCTGCTGAGGGAAGGGGAAAAGGGAGTTATTCACAGGCAACCCAAAGAACATAGCAACAACAATAAAAAGCACAGCAGTTCCATTAGAAACAAGTATACAATCAGGTCATGAAAAGAAACGATGTTAAATTCATCACCAAGGGCTGGTATCCTGCACCTGTCACTGTCAGGTCCTCAAGTCTTGAAATTTACACTAGTATTAGTGCAGTTTTGCATTTAAAAATCCATTTGTTGAAGCAAAAATATCTTCTCTCTTTTCTGTATTTGCTAAGCATCTCAGAAAAAAAAAATGCTGAGCAGTCAAGCATTTCAGGTGAATCAAAGAATAAACTGGCCATGAGAGGCATTTAATAGGCCCGTGGTACGGGAAACCAGCCATTAGTAGATTGTAGTACAACTGTGAAAGCACAAGAGAGAAAATACAAAAGGGTATTTCTGGCGGTACAGAGCTCAGCGCAGATTTACAGTGAAAATGTGACATTAATCTCTAAATATATAAATATACAAACTAAAATGGCTTCATCTCCCCAAATTCGACTTCCAACCACAGTACATCCCTGCTTCAAGTAACTTTAAAGCAACCTGTAGCAAACATGTTGGGCATTAAATGCTGCCTACTAATAATCCAGTTATGTATCACACTTAAAGAACGGGTGTGTTTAGTTCATGTTATTTTGCAACTACTAACATTGCTTTGAAGCCCTGATGAGATTTAATATTACTACCCAATGGCATTTGCAGTATAAATTTTTCTGCATAATAACATAGAAAGAGACCAAAGAAATCATTTACTTTAAACATGCGAGTTGGTGGCAGCTCAGAAAAATTATTTTATTTGTTTTTGGTGAATGAGAATGTGGCATTAGAACAGCAATGTGTTGATCTTTTTGTCAATGTTTCAATGTCAAGGATTTTTACAGGCGCTCCTGTGAGATTTGAGCTACTCACAGTTTGATGAACTGTCAGTCATACATGAATCGCTGTTTTCAGCCTTTTCTATTCCTGGCGCAAGTGAGGCTGTGCTCTGTCCGTGGTGCTGAAAACACCTGAACACTGGATTACTTCTTTTGTCTTACTAAATGATCGAACTCCAGCAATACAGCCTCATGAGCATCAGCTTAAGTTGCAAGGAAAGATTTTGGTTATAATATTTATAAAGTCCTATCATAATGAATAGTAAAAAAGAGTTATAAAACTAGCTGTAGCGAATGCTGATTTTTTTTTAAACTGCAAACTTTGACAGCAAGACTCATGACTATTTTCCACGGTCTAACCTTACTCCAAAAATGATCCTCGGACAAGGCAAATCCTAAATTTTCCGATGATTTCATTACTTTAATATTTGAAGTAGTTACTATGAAAAGCCCCTTCATTATGTTAGTCAGGCCATTTTCCCAGTGTCACCAACTAGAGCAACACCTTTTTCTATGAGCCATTCAAAATTTGTTATTGTGTCTATAGAACCAGAATCAGCCTCACATCAAAGTTACCAAATGTTCTCCTAGCTCTCATCATCCAGCAGATTCTCTGATAAGACATCATACATACAGCGGTTTCTGAAAAGTTGAACCATTATACTGCTTCCTTCTATGCTCCAAGCTAATTCAGCATCTATTACTGCCTTATTAACTACCTAACTAATACAAAAATTATCATGTTTTGGTATTCACTAAATACAGTTCCTATGAGTCTTAGTATATGGCATGCTATCAAAACCTCATGGGAGATTTTTTTTTTAAACAAAACAATAATTTCATCTTCAAAAGAGGTGTTCAAAAATTCATAAGCCTGAAGTGCAGAGGAAAGTTAAGAAAGTCAGATAAAAGAAATCCTCAAGAAGAAAATGCCTTCATCACCATTGTGCCAGTAGAACAGAATCTAACTTTAAAAGGTAAGAAGACTCTGGTTCTCAATGTAGGTTTCATATTTGAAACCAATGAATTGGCTCTAACTTAATACTGGGTATCTCTACTAAGGGAACAGGCTTACATGAATTTGCCAACATACAGACTGGAAAAGTCCTGTTGCTAATCCAAAGTTACTCAAGACTAATTTTCATAGCTTTTTTTTTTTTTTTTACATTTGATATGCTGATTTTATTTCATCCTTGGACTTTGCAACAGCACAGTTTTCAAATACAATTATGTGTGCCAGCAGACTAGTTGTTGCATCTCATATGACAGAGCTTTCAACCAGTATTTAAGTATAACAGACCAGCAGACGTTTTTCAATTATTTAGCATTTCCACCTGCATTACATGGCAATAATACATAAAAGCATAAATACCAATACATTTACTGAAACTAATGACTTATCTTGAGCATGTGCCCCCCAAGTTTATTTTCATTATATGCTGACATTTATGAAACTAATGGCTGCATAGAAGGTGGATAAAACTCGTGACTGCGATTTGTGGGTTGCATGTCTATTAATGGCTTGCAAAGTTACAAAGTTACAAACTGTTAGTACAATGTATATAATGTAATAAAAAGAATATGTCATAAGAGCATCATAGGGCTAGGTGATATGGGAAAACAAAAAAAGACTTTTCAACAGTCATAAAATGCCACGTTACACGTTTTCCTTCATAATTTAAATAAAATGTCAACTTAAGCTCAAACAAATGCATCTTTGCATGCTGCAGAAAGGTGAGCATAGAAATTATGACCACTGGATGCTGACTGCTGTAAACCTGTTCTGTCATCCTTAAACATCAAATCAATTAGTTTTGTTTTGTTTTTTTCTATGCATACTTACTCAAACCCACAACTGCGTCATTTTCCATCCCTTCCTGCTCTACACCTGAGGTGAACTACGTAAACTCTTAAAATCCTACTTAGGATAAAATGCTTGTGCAAACATTTTTTAGCTTTTGCTAACTTAGAATCTGAAAATCTACATTTCTTTCCATGACCTGCACTTGCCTATGATCTGTCTTCTTCATGGGCCAACCCAACCAATCCTGAAGAGATGCTGGTTTCACCTTTAACGCTTTGCAAAATAAATGCTTTTGCTCTGTTTTTAGAAAATTATGAATGTTTATAATGTATGAAAAATCTCTTGACCAGTTCATACAAGCAATCAACCATCACTATACAGAGCTCAACATTAATATGTTTATTTTAGGGTAAGACTGTTGTTTGGCCAGAAGTCTCAAGTTATACAAACCCAGATGCCATCTAAAAACAGAAATTATACACCTTAAATATGCTAATGTAGTTATAAGTGTGAAACTAATTCATAATTCTTAACAACTGTATAATTCCAACGTATAACCTATCTTTGCAGAACCTGCTATATTTTAGATAAGACATTGAAAACCTCTTTAAATATTACTTTAGGAAACACAGAAACAGATCAGGCAGAGGAGATCATAAGATTAAATCTAAAAGCTGTCAGGTAATCATGAGCTTTCAGATTTAATTTTATAAGTATGAGTGACTTAAAAATTGGCTAACTGATGCACATTTTTCAGAAACTGCCTTCAAACTAAATCAGATTTATTAATATTTTTCCATCTGTACAAATATTTGCTTTTCACATTAAAATTTAAGATTTCCAGCATATTTGTTAGATGCAAATTTTAACTTTTATCCGACTCTGAGCTGGAATCCAATCTTACTGATTAGAATAAGCACAACACAATTAGGGCCTGGCGAGTACAACGCAAAAATAACACTTGTAAATGGGTGAAAAACAAGTTATCAAACTACTGTTATTGTCAGTCATTGTGACATAGGAGAAGTGGGAATTGTGACTGTTGAACTCTAGCTGGGTCTGCACTGATTTGAATGGTTTTTGTTTGCATTCTCTGAATTGCGGATATCTCTATATATTATCTTGTAAACCAAATGTTCATGTTTTTGCAGCTTGACAACAGGAGGTGGACAAAATGACAAGATACTTTACAATATAATGAAATTCTTTACAACAGCCCTTTTCAAAGCTTTTAATCTTCAGTTTGCATTCACATAGTCAGAAAGGTTTGACACAACTCCATGAGATGGTATTATAGTGATTTGGGTGTTAGATGGTGTTCCTGTTGTTCTGTCAATCCCTTTTAATCTCTTACGCATTAAATCTTAAAGGACAATACTTGTGATTTTGCATGTTTGAGCCCAATAAATACTAGCAGCATACACATGACCTTACTGACAACCATTTTCCAAAACACAAATAACATTTTATTTGTTTTCGTGTTGTTTTGTCAAATCCCCTAACCTTTCAAAATCATATGATCAGGTGACACACCCACCTTAAAATTCAATGTTTCACCTGCTAACATTTACACGATTGTAGAAAACACAGCCATTTTAATTTCTCAGTAAAAGCCGTGTTCTCCTGGAACTATATTCCCTGGTGGAGACATGCATTTTCTTCTGTGTAGCTCTGTGTTTTTATAGATGTCTAGTTTGCTCTGATAAATTACCTATCTCAAGGGTGTTTCAAGTCTCTACAAGTTGATTTTTATAGCACACTGCAATGAACAGAAACCAACAGCAGTACTGTAACATGTATGCTTCCAACATGCAAAATCCTTTAAATGAACCCATTTTCAAAGGGGCAGATTTTTCTTCACAAAACAGACCTGTGTATCCACACACTTTCTGTATGTGAATAGTGTTTCTTTTTACCTAACAATGTGAACATTTTTAATTCTTTGTCATATTTATTAATTTGTAACATGCTTATTGCTTATGTTTTCCTTCAGATTTAATCAAGAACATAATTTAACATTTTCTGGTAATCGTGTGGAGAACCAACTTGAAAGTCAAATTCAACAAACCTAAAGGGTGAAGACAGTGTCACAAATAAACTACTTGAATCAGACTTGTTGTGTGGCCAAAAATATGAGATCTTTGAGAACTGACCCTTTTTTAAGAGTTTCTATGTTGGTTTGATTTTAGTTATATGTAAACCACCAATGTGTAAGCAAGACATTAACTAATAAAATTATATCTACATTTGAAGTGATGAATATCTCACCTTATAAAATTATTTTTCATCTATTCTCAAGTCCCATATACATCAATGGCTTTTGTGATTAAAGGAGATATTTGCCTTGTAGCAAATGAAATTCTGTCTCATGTTTTGCTCACAGCTTTCTCATTTGCATTGGGGCCTGAAGAGTAATTTAGTAAATATGCAATGGTCATCAACCAATTGATGTGACAAGTCATTGTACACTGAAACCCCAGGATAGATGCTAAAAGTGACAAGCAAAGTTTTGCTTTAGATTTTTTTTTTTTTTTTTAAATGGGGATAATCTCTTTTATATCTATTTTGCATTATTTCCTAATCCACATCCTGCCTCATCCTTCACCTCTACATACTTACTTTTATAGCTTTGATTCCAGACTTGGTGATCTGGGTCATTTTGGCCTTGGAGATAGGAGGTTTGTACTCATTCAGTGAGTACAGCTAAAGGATGAAAAGAGACAAGAGAAAACATCTTATTAACACATTAGATCTACTAAAACATATCAGATAAAGCTATAGCCATTATACAAATACAATATTCAAGTCTTTATTTAAGTTATGTTAGTGTTAGACAGCCACCGAGTACATTATTAGGCGATGCAGATGGCTTGTCTATGGGCGCACGATAATTGCTTTGATGCTATAATTAACTACATCGTAAAAATAAACAATCACTGAAGGCTAACACTGTCATCAATCCCAGCATCCAGTTCGTAAGATCTGTGAGAAGACTGTTGCAACGGCCGTTTCAAACCAGACGCTTCAGTGCCACTGCAGACAAACGATGAAGCGTCACTAGCCTTGGTCATTTACCGTATTATAGCTATCATTAGCTAGCTAACGGACAGCCATCTCTGGTATGGCTTCTAAAATTATGCTCGTTATGTATGACTAGTTGAACAACAGCCAGCTAATTCAGTATGACTATATTGACTGTTACATCAGTTACTGGGTAACAATAATATAACCAACAGAATGATCGAGGTGGTTAAGCTAACCTTGTCAATAATAGCTACATTGCTAACCAACTTTCAGGGCACACAACGAAGGCGGTGTCGCTAACTTGCAACAAGCTAGGTAACAGCAGCACCAACCAGCAGTTAAACATTTGCACCAAGAGCAACACAGAGCTGAAAGAAGCATATAATATTTTTCACATTTGTACTCTAGTGGTGTGACACAAAACCGGTTGAATTAAGGGCAGGTGAATTTGACGTTTCCGTTATAAGTTCGGCCATATACAGCGGCCTTGTGTATCACTGCCCTTCTCTCCTTTTCTGCTAGTTAACGCTAATGTTAGCTATAGCTATCGCGAAACTGAATTATTTAGTATTTTCTATTATCGATATGTTCAGACTTGTGGGCATGTTTCTAACATACCTCGATGTTAAACGCTTTCACGGCCTCCATGATGTTAGATATCGGCTAGCAGTCGGCTGTAAAATATTTATAGAAATCTTCTCAGTAACCGGTTTGGAGCAGGCATGCTCGACGCTTGCTGAGATGGAGGAGACTGCCAATATGGCGCATAACACCAATGGGAAATCTGCAGAGACCAGCGACCCCTGACGTCACCTTCGACACATTGCAAGCAATAGTCATCTCACACTGACTGCTATGAAATAGGGCCAAAGTGATACTTGATTTTGTTTGAACAAAAAATCAAAGCAAAATAATAATAATAAATTAATTAATTAATAAGACATTGAAAATACCCTGGATTTTTTGTTTCAGAAAAGATGAAAAGATCTGTAATTTTCTTTATAAAATTAATAATATACTATTTCGTCTCTTTTCAGGTAAACTGCTTGTAGGATCAGTGTATCCCAAGCAAATACATTTCTACCAATATACTGACAAACACTGACCCACCTCTCACGTACAAGAGTGTTGCTTGTCTGACTGACCTCTTCTGAGTTCTGCATAGCCTGTTGGTCATACGTTCTGCTCAGTCATGGCTTAGATTGTTGCTTGTATGCCCTCTTGCCCTCTTTAGCCTGTAGAGAACCAGGGTGAGTGATCTGTAACTGAGCAGTATCTGGCATGCTTAAGCAAAATACAAAGTTCCAGAAGTGGCTTATTTAACAATATTTTAGCAAAAGACACATCTGGACTCTGAAGACTTGTATTGTCATATGAGCACCTTGAGGATTTATTTGATAATTAATACTTTAAAAAAATAATCAACCAAATAAGAACTGTTTTATCACAAATTGCTGTCACTTTTAGAAAGCAGAAAGCATGCTGACATATCTGGGGCTGTTATGGTCTTCATGGCCCCCCCACAAACACCAATAGTTGTGATCAGTGTTCAGCCAGTACAGCTACAGCTATTGTGGGAAAAAATGTGGCTCCATAGAACAATGATTTTACCTACTGAGTTTTAAACTACTAACTAGTACACAAATTTAAACAATGACCCAATGCTGCCAGAAGATGGAGGCATTTTCCACCTAATAACAACCAGGTCAGTTAGGTCTGCCCAAACTGTACTGTTCAGATGTCATTATACCTGTTCCAGTGGGCAGTCAGCCATAATCTAATTAAATCAAAGAATTTATGTTCCAATGTCTTGCCCAAGGACATCAGGGTAGCACAGCAAAGCGGTGGTATTCCACAGGGGTCAACCGAGAATCGAACCGTGAACTCAATTAACACAGCTTCCAGGAAGCCTACCAATTTACAGCACTTTACTTAAGAATTATTTGTGACCAATGTTTATTTTGCCAAACAATGCCAAACAACATCAAGCACCACTGGTTCAAGACAGTTTTTATAACACGTGTGAGCTCATAGTGACGGTACATGGCACTGAAACTGTTAAAAATTTATTCACTACCGATAAAATCATGATTGATAAAAACACATACTGTAAAAACAAGTGTTTCCATGCAGAGAACAATGGATTCATTCTCTTAATATGCTCCATCATTCCAGATATTAAGACTATAATTATACAGAGGTTTGCAGAATTTCAAATAACCATTTGTAAAACTTCCTAACCCCACAACACATAGTAAAATCAATACTAATAGACATATTTCAATGTGACCTACTAATCATATGTGCACCATCTCTATTTAAGAATTAAAAACAACTCTTCTTCAGTTACACATGAAGTAGCATTTAATGCCCATTAATACAGAACAACAGTTTCAAATAACAGCTGTGTGTGTGTGTGTGTGTCCAAGTGTGAAGTCCTCTGAGTCCAGACACAGTACAACCAGTTGTATGGAGTCTCTATAAACTGGTCTCCACCACTGGAGCAGCAGTGACTGATGCTGCTGATTTTGTGGCTATGTTGGCCTCTGGTGCCCCCTGCTGGTCATATTTGAGACAGATCTCTTGCACCAGGGGCACATTAGCCTCCTTCCACACTCTGAACTTGACTGAGGTAAGCTGTGTGTCCGACAGCACCTGCTCTATTGCCTGTAGGTCTGCCTCTTTTGACTGGGACCACAAGAAACATGAGAGGAAACAAAAGGGGAAAATGTGAAATTAATAATGGCAAAAACTCTATAAACCATAAAAAAGCACCCTGCTTAGCATTCTACAATAAAAAAAAAATCTCATTGCACAGCTATATTGTGATGGTGTGATATGGTATCATACATGTGTTGTCGTAGGCAGTAAAATAACAGACTGTATAAAGCAGAAAATATACCTTTAGCGTGCTGTTGAGTGTCCTGATAAAGTGGAGTTTGTCATTGACAGTTTGGTTTTTACAGCGTTTTATAAATGAGGCCCTGAATTCCCTTTTCGTGGATGGTTTGCGATCTCCTATTGGTGAAAGGCTGGCCTGTTTTAGGTGGATATACAGCTTCTCCATCTCATCTGAGTTGTTCTCACAATTCCCTGCAACAAGAGAATTTCTGTTAAAAGCTGAAGTGACTTTGCTTGTTGAGCAACATCCTCAAATGTTTAATGACGAGATTGGTTCGGAAGGTAAAAAGTTCACTTCAACTCCCACCAGTCAAAGGAGCTAAATGTGGTTTTACCCTCATCTTCAACAGCCCTCTGTGCCTCTCCCTCAGCAGCAGGTGATTCCTCATTGGACCCAGAATCTACTGAGTCTTCGGTAGTTGAGCTGTGAACTAGTGACTGGGGATTATCCTCTTCTTCCGCTTCTTCTTGTGGAGTTTGATGCAAGTGTACCTGGACAGAGCAAACAACTGCTGTTTCTCCAGAAGGAGGAGAGGCCTGTGAGACCAGGTCTAACCAGGACTGCCGGTGCTTGGTGAGTGAGGAGGCGGAGCTCTGTGATGTCATCGTGCTGACAGGGGAGGAGAGTGAGCCGTTTCCTTCGCCGGGGAGCATGGTGGAGTAAGGTGGAGGAAGGGTGCCCTGAGAGACAGAAATACGGAGTGGTCTGATTATAAACGGAAGCTAAGAGAAGATCTACCATAAATCAAAAAAAGGGTTTCATTCTGTAGATTTAGCTGGAAAGAAATGAATGCTATTTAATTTAAAGGTGTGGCTGACCTGATGTGTGCTGCCAGGTGGAGCGGTCACCCCGTCAGAGTTCTGCAGGGTTTGTTCAGAGTATGGTGGAGGGGGAATCTCCGTGCTTTCAGCCTCCTCGTGATCGCTGGCTTCACTATAACACTCTGGACATCAGCATGTGAAGACACACATGCAAAGTTAGAATCCATAACACACAGGAAATCATTTCAAATTTCATTTAAAAAAATAAAATCAAGCACAGAGCTGAAGTGACCAGAAAAGAACATCGTGCTGTTGTCATGTAAACTCTGGAAGATAAAATTTGGTGATTTTCATGTGCAGGATTATATGATTGTGAGGAAATTGTCAAGCTTACCAGTGGCAGTGTTTCTTTCTGTTGGTTCATACTGGATGGAAGCCAGGCCAAGCTTATTCAACCATCTACAAAGAAGGAAACAGTCAACTCCACAACATCTCTGACAACACAAAACATTATGAAAAGCCAGAAAATTATACTGCATAAAGTAGAGCTTGCATGTCACTTACATATTCATTTCTTCGTGGCTCTCGGCAGCAAAATAAAACATCATAACCTGTGGGTGGCAGGCTTTAAATGCACTGAGAAGGAACAGAAAATGGAAATCAGTTATGATATGAAACGACACATCATGAAATACGCCAGTAAACCGGACAGATGTTAGACTATGAAATCAATATGATCTTCCTATAACTGTGTGTGGATGCCATATGATGCTGTTCCTTTATGATTCAAACAGCTGCTGTGTTTGTGTCTTACTGAGATGATGTAGAAACAGAGCTGTGTGTGTGTGATGGTGCGCTTACTGCTTCTTCTTGCACTCTATGGCTCTGTCAATAACAAAGTTGGTGAGGTCAATGTAGCCCTCGGCTTTTTCTGCCTGCAACACACAGATTCAACAACTGTCAGTGTTAAATAAACATGCTAAACCACTTCCTGACGATAATGCCACAAGAGCCGCTGCAGCAGGCTACTTCTTCTATTTTCTACAGCCTTGTGATGGTGACCTATGGCAGATGTTGATTATCTTATTGATGTCACCGTGCCAGTAAATCGCATGAGTCAGTTATGCCTTCTCAGCAGCTGACGGGCCATTAGTGACACTGCCAGATTCAGGAAATGCCATGACACTGCATGGCGTTTTCTATAATAATAAGACAGGCAGGGAGACAGCTGTGCCTGAGATAAAGAATGATTCATCGTCCACAGCTCAAACTGAATGCTGGTGGTGAATTTGAGTTACAAAGGAAAGATTCCATGTAGATAATTGGTTTTATTGGTTTTGTGTTCTTGTCTGTTTTTGAGTGTATTAGAAATAATGCTTTACTAAATCCGATTGAAGTGGATGGAACGGCGCTGCAGGATGATCACATTTTCGACAGTTCAAAGAATTGTCAAGAAAATTTATTGTTCTGATGATCAGCTTGATTATAATGAAATATTTTCTTTAATATGGAGTTTGACTAGAAAACCAGTGATGCTGCACAAAAAAAAAAAAAAAAAAAAGTCTCCTTGTTTAGGACACAATATTTCCACTGACAAATGATTAATTTTGGACATTACAGTCAATATCTGACTAACTGTATAGATCTACATTGAAGAATGGTTGGACGCGGTACTCACCAGCTGGTTCGTGTACCAGTACAGAGACGTCTTCTTCAGCACAAACCAGTATTTCTTCCATTTGATGCCCAGGAAGCCTTTGCTCTCTTTCTTCCTGTACAGCCAGCCCTGGTGGTCCGGGTGACCCAGCTCTTTGACCGAGATCCTTCTTCTACTCATTGTCCCATTGCCTACGGACACACACACACACGCACATTAATACACAGACACCCAGACAAAGAGGCAAAGCCACATGTAAAGACCAAGCCAAACATCAGAGGAAGCAAGAAGTCAAAATTGAGCATAAGAACAAAAACCCTAAACAGAAACTAAAGAGAATCCAAATCAAAAAGGAAAAATGCATTTGGCCAAAAACCAAATGAGTTCACCTGTATGTGAAAATAAACCCATGCAGCATGTGAGAGTATGAAATATAAAGACTTAAGCTAATTTCAGCCTACCTGTTTCAGATATGAATCCCCACGACAACAACTAAATCTAAATAACAAAAGCTGCAATTCAATTGGCGCATAAATATTACAAAAAAATATAAAAAAGTGAATGTGATCTTGTTGCTGTAAAAGTGACTGCCAGAGAGGTAAAACAGAACAGAAATGAAGTGAAAGTAGCTTTGCTCTGTCTAAACGCTCTCTGCAAACCCTAATTGCCACATCACACACGCCCCCACCATGGGTCCAAATTATAGCTGAGGGCACACACACACGCAGAGAATGTGATGGGAGCTCAAGGGTGAAGACGTACCTCCTCGGGTTTTCTTCCTGGATTTGTGTCGGAGGGAGACCTTGGGAGAGAGAGGAGGAAGTACAGGTCAGGCTCAAAGGCAGGTCAGAGTCCGAGACGAGATGGTGCAGAGGACAAAAAGAAGAAGAATGCATGAACAGAGTCAGACCCCACAGCTGATAAGAGGCTACCTCAAACATCCTGTTTCTCACCCCAAGTGTCACATGCATTCTCTCAACACTGTGCTCTTTTGACTCCACACACAGACACACATGCACACACACATAAACGCATACATGCACAACCCCTAACATCCTTTCTCTGTTACATTGCTTTCAATGTTCTCTCTCTCTCCTCAGTCTCCATTGTTTTTCATTGTCCATTGTTCTCAAATCTGTATTTGCTCCCTCACGTGTTAAACTAAAAATTAAGAACAATCTAAGTACTCAACAGCCATGTATCACCCCTCACAACACTTCACTTTCTCATGAAAAAATAGGAGAAGCAGAAGTGACGCCATCATTAAAAGGGGATCAGAAAGAGTTTCTATTTGAAATAGCAGCAAAGACAGCAGGCTTCATCACAGCAAA
Organism: Lucifuga dentata; assembly: GCA_014773175.1. Lineage (NCBI taxonomy): Eukaryota > Metazoa > Chordata > Actinopteri > Ophidiiformes > Bythitidae > Lucifuga > Lucifuga dentata. Next base: position 92,680 of record VXCM01000392.1, read on the forward strand.
GCAGACTATAAAAAGTTTTAAAAAGCTTTACTTACAGGGTTGTAGTCATCAGCAGCCATGGAAGGAGACACAGATATGGGGAACGCTGCCTGTTAAAAGACATGGTAAGAGGAAAAAAAACAAAAAACAAAAAAACCTACATGAAGATACACACGCTGAAAAAATTAGTGCCCACATATAAGTTGGCAGCAAACATGAAGCATGGCACGAGGAAGTGATGTTTCACTTAAGTTGCACAGACAATGCTACTTGTAACATATCACGTTACTTCATGTGATATGTTTCTTGTGAAGTAAAAAAAAAAAATAATCAAAATGCAAACTGAGGGTNCTTCATGTGATATGTTTCTTGTGAAGTAAAAAAAAAAAATAATCAAAATGCAAACTGAGGGTGATTACGAAAAGCCAAATTCCTCCTTCAATGAAATGTCAGATAACTGTTCACGAGTGGCACAGCTCTCTGACTCATAACTTCAGCATTAGCAGTTTCATTTAGCTTGACACATGTAGCAGTCACCTAAAGGTATCCAGCTGCAGGTTGCAAGTTTCCTATGCTGTATTGTTTCTCTAAAAAAAAAAAAAAAAAAAAAGATTATGGCTTCATAACAGTGCCAAGCACAAAAATGAATGGAGAATATTTCATATAGTACTTTGAATTTTTGTGACATGGGTGATATTGAGAAATCTAGGTTGCTATTATTGACCAACTTCCTCTATGTGCTTGAGTTCCTTATTATTAAAGGGCCAGAGCTGCCTGAATTTGCTGTCACTGATACATTCAAACCAAAATCTCAGTCTAGTAGTCACAGGAATGAAGAATCTCAATTTAAAGATTATTTACAGGTATTTGTAGGTTTAAAGTTTCACCCCAAGAGTATATCCTTGTTTATATATTATGTCAAACTGCATGTTAAATAACCAAAACCTGTTTTGAGGTCAGCAGGCAACAGCACAGGTGGCAGTCTGGTCACAGGCTCCCGGGTTTGAACAGCTGCAGGCTCCCCCTGCAGCTGTTCATGGTCAATCTCTGATCACAACCTCAACATACAAACTCCCCCCAAAGAGAAAATCTAAAGAAGAAACATATAGATCCATACCTGCTTCTCTAAAACCTGAAAGTCGTACAGTCCAAAGCCCTGAGCTGAATATCCTTTGTACCGCTGAAGCTCACACAGTGACAGCACAAATAGATCTTATCTAAGCTAAACTTCAGTGTGTGACTGTGTGTGTTGCTCAACACAAATGCATCATTTCATATTTTCCGGGTGTCATGTAGGAGCTCAGCGATGATCACCACAAACCACAGTACAATACAAGCCTGGCTGTGCTTTCATAAGACCTACTTCCTGTTAGATTTTTGGTAAATGTCATGTATTATGGGTAAGTTTAGTTCTGAGATCTACACTGTAAACAGTTACACTCTGTATTAAAATTCTGATTATATTTACCTTTTTATTTTGATCTTGCTTCAGTCAATTCAGGTTAACAAAACTGTATCCATTATCTTTTTTTTTTTTCTTTTTCTTTTTTTAATCTAAAAACACAATATATGGAGCTCTTTTCAGGAGAGAAGAACCACAGTGAAAATACATTTTGGGGAAATTTGGTTCATCCTCCAAATACAATGTTACATAATCTTGTGGTTACCTTCACAAAACCTAAAAATCAAAGCAGGAAACAAATGCTAATACAAACATTAAAAATAAATTTCACAAAGCATAATTTAATAGCTTTATAAACGTGTTTTAAAATATACAGCATAACCACAATATTTGACTTTGAAGCTCTTGGTGTCATGTTATATGTTGTTTAGCACATTAAAAACAGGCTTTATAGTACTGTTTATTTACTTCTTACACATTCTTTATATATTTCTGTAAGGCTAACATTAACCGTATTTCCATTTAATTCCGTCCACAAACACAAATGTGAGGCACTTTATTAAAAAAAAAAAAGAAAAAGAAAAGACAAACATGTCTGGCTCGTGTGCTCCGCATCAAATGTAGCCTGTGAATTTATATGGTTAGCAAGGTAAAATGTAATAAAAAGATACAAATTAATCTGTTTTAGACAGGTTATCAAACCATTCCGGCTTACCTGCCACCATAACCTCAACAAAAGCAGTTTGGCACGAATACTCTGGCCAAAGTCTGACCAAACTTTGGCGAGCATGTTGAGGCAAAACAAGAAATTCAGCAGTTTTCAGGTGAATTCACGTCTTCTGTGAATGTTTCCCTCTTCGGGTGACAATAATAATGTTAAGTTAGATAGTCTGTGAACCTAGATGGCGACCTTTTAGCCAGTTTTCGTTGAATATAGGCGAAATAGTTTCCCCCAGAAGCCCTTGCAGTTACTATGCATGACCACTAGGTGTCACTCTGTCCTCTCTATTCAACAAGCCAATTAAACAAAAACAGTGGTGATAGAGGCAAAGCAAATATACTGGCAAATAAACATGGTTTAACGTTTTGATTTATTTATTGAACTTTATCTAGGTTGAGAGACTCCTTTTTATAATATCATATTGAGCATATTTTCTTGCCTGAAATTTTAAAAGTACTATTCTCTTTAAAAAAATTAACAAAGGTGTTTTGTTTTGTTTTGTTTTGTTTTAGGTCTGATGCCTCTACATAGAGCCTCCAACTGACAAAATAACAAACAATTATTACAGGAGAGGTTCTGTTAAAAACATTGACCCTAACATTATGGTAAAAGTGTAATTGTGCTGGGGTTAATTAAGGCACAGTAGAGATTATAGCTGAACATTCAACATTGCCTTAGACCCCAGAGAATTAACTTGGTAATTCAAAACCTGCAAAAACATAAACCACCAACTGACATATCTGTTCATGCCATTTCCTGTGTCATAATAACTACCCTGAATGACCTTAATTTCCTCTATTACCCAGTGTTTAGAGCCCTACTACAAAACTAATACAAAGGGTTTTTTTCTGTTATGAGACAAGTTCCAAAATACAATGTAAGTGTTTCATGTTACAGAGCAGAGTTCACCCATGGCTCTGTGCTGGGAAGCTGTGGCGTGGCTATCAACACCCTTCACTGCCTCAGTGGAGAACTGGCTTTCTATGCATAACATCACTACTGATCTAGCTATATCGGTACACAGACTGGGATGTTCTGGCCTATGTCTGTCTTTGGAAAAGCGGTAAACCAGCAGATGCATTCCTTGGGTCCTGCTTTATTATAGTCTCCTTTTCATTTCTACTTAAATACATGGAAGCCTTCTCTCTCTATCTTCCCTTCAGACTGCAGTGAGTGGTCTGAAGTGAGACCCCTCCTTTTCTATCTGACACTTTCTCACACTGTAGCTTCCTCTTTGCACCCCCTTCCCTCCTTCCATTTGTCACCCTATCTTTGTCAGCCATATCAAGTGACTTCCGTGTGTTACCTCAAAACCCCCACCAAACATTCACCCCATTTCCACTGGGTGTGCTGAAAGATTGCCATTTTTTTTCCCCTGCAATGAGGGCAAAAGTCTCAGCACGCCAATTTAGGGTGATTTAAAGGGCCATTTTGCCAAAGCTGTACTTTGGGTGGAGGAAATAAGACAGTGGTAGTGGAGGGGGAAGTGAGGTAATCTTGCCTGCGACTCATGTCAAAAGCCTGAAGGATTCATGGGAATGCTGATTGGTCACACCACTGTAGGGCTCAATCTCCCATCACGATCCTGATGCTGAGAATTGTCATGGCACATAGCTAATGGACCCCCCCCCCCCCCCCCCCCCCCCCCCNGAGAGAGAGAGAGAGAGAGAGAGAGAGAGAGAGAGAGAGAGAGGCAAACAGAGTGGCTATTCTTCATCAGGGGAATATCTCACACTGGGTAAGGGGGAGGGAGGGGGGTGCAGGGCTGGAGTTGATATCAGATTCTAGCCTGCTCAGTCTAGTGGGACTAAGGGANCCCCCCCCCCCCAAATGAGCTCTTGCTGCACATGCTCATTGGATCACTATAATACTGAATGCAATGCTGAGTGAAATGAACCTGTTTTCTAATGTGCAGCAGACATGTCATTGTTACATCCAGTGTTACAGGCAATAACAAGAACAAAGGCTGAATGAAAGGCTGTCACATAATACTTAATTCATGCCTGTATTCCCCTTACTTTTATATGCTGAATGTACCTCTACAACCTAAAGCGATCCAACACAATGGCCCTGCAATAAATCTTATCTTCGTAAAACTTATAATGTTCATTCAACTCCTTATTGCATTTTAAGGTCCTAGTGATTTTGCATGGGATTTCATTATATCGAGAAGCGTTCCTAATATTCCATCTTCCATTTTCAAAATAATGCAGTTCAATGTAACCAACTACAGCCTCAAAAGTGACGACAGAAATGAATCAAAAGCTCTCTGACACAAAACTGACCATTACAAGCTTCACAAACGTAAGATTTATTGTAGGGCAACTGTACCGAATTGCATTATATTGCACAGATGTACCTATTAAACTGGTAACTCAATGTATGTAGACGCTGACAGCAGGGTCAAGGTTTTCTTGTTTGGTGCAACAACAAGTTCCCATTGGACCATAAATCTGCACAAGTGTGATTTGTCCACTTGCCACTAGTGACTATGTACCTAATCCATCTGACCCCCGTGGAGGGCGTGTGATATGTGCCACAGAGGGACAGACAGATTATAACTCATGGTACTACAGTATATAGGATGTGATGGAAAGTGACCCTCAGTTAAGTGCTGTGTTACACAGCTGTTAGCTGTATTTTTGTGTACTTGTAGTTTGTGTGAAAGCGATAGCGATATTATGTTGTTTTATCTTTGTGTGTAATTTAACAAACTACAACTGAGGCTCTTGGTTCCCCGCCTCCTGTCATGAAGCCAATAACATTCCTCACATAGCACAGCAGATGTAAGAATCTGCAACACCCACAGCATACATGTGCACATACCGTATGTATGTATGTACCATTTGCATGATGCATGTAAGTACATGTTTTAGTCATCGGGACTGATACAGACAGATGCAACACAATCCTTACCGCTTGAGAGAAGGACCAGGATCGTATATGCGGCTGATTATATCTGTAAAAACAAAGCAGAGAAGATGACATTAAGCAGTCTTGGGTTGAAACGGGTTCAAACTGCCGTTGCTCCTATTTTGCAGTAAACATGTCTTGTACACCAAGAGGCTTCATCTAACCATCACAGAATTGACCAACCTTTCATTCAGACAGAGGCTGACTGAAAGTTTCTAACACATACTTACTGCTTCCCCAGTTTATCCATAACCAATCATTATCTGTATCTATGTTCTAATCCAGCTCACTTTGATTTGACCTGAACAAAACAGATCCCATGGGGCCTGTTTGAGGGCTCCTGTTTGGCATGTCAGTGGCAATGATAATATATTTGGCAACCGGCCACAGCAGCATGGGAGACAACATGCTCGCTCCCAATGCTTCAAAATACTTAGATTTACGTCAGCCAGGCCTCACCCTGCAATTTCAGCACGTGAAGTTTGCTGAGCCTCATTTTTCTTCCAACTGCCAGAATTTATTCTTATCTCCTCCTGTCATCAATAAATTTTCACGTCTTTGTCTCTGAAATTACCAGTTTTGCAACAAAAAAAAAAAAAAAAAAAAAAAAAAAAGACACTGGAAGTACAGGTGTTGCAGCTCCTAGTAAGACTGTAGATTATTGTATGTTCTGTTCTACCTCCCACACAGAAGGGGCCTCAGTTTTTTTATAGCTCACCAAATTGACAGTTTTGTCAAATGTCACAGAAGGTAAATTGAAATATTATTACATTTAATGCTTTGTCATGTGGAAAAACCTATTTGTTTGTGTCCTGACATGCCAAAATGATTTTGACAGTTGATTAAATCCACTGTCCATCAAATCCCGTTGCCTGAATCGGTCAGATGTTTTGCCATCAAGCTCACTCAGTTTATTTTTACCCCTCCATCATTGAGTTAGTTTAACTCCACCAGCTTGCTGTAGTTTCTGTATTTTCGATACATGACTAATAATTCATTCTGATCAGGCATGCTGTGAATGGGATTAGAATAGCTCTGCCGGAGCGGGTGGGGGCATTGTGCGTGGCATTTAGTCATTGATCAGAGTGTTAACGCGAGGAGTCATACCTCCTCAGGCCCTACATCCACGACCACATGACAGCGACCACGAATGAGGAGATGGAGGAACACTTCCTCTGATAGCATCATATTTTACAGTGGGTTGAAGCGTAGAAGCATCCGGATTTGTCATAGCAGTGACATTCGTAAAGATTCTCCAGCTTGTTAAGGTGTTTTGGGGGTGGAAGAGGAACAATGGACATGTGGGGTGTAGAATATGTTGGCATGTCTTGCAAATGGAAGATCCTAATAGATAATACTGTCTTAGAAACAGGAAAAAGCCCCTTTATTCAAGCTTTGTTCTGAGATGTCTTACTTTAAGCAAAATTCAAATAGTTTCATCTTTTCACTATATAGCAACATATTTTCCCTCTTCTTTAGATTTTTTTTTTTTTTTTAACTATGTAGACCACTTATCTCTATAGTGATGATGGATGGATGGTTGTTGTTGCAGTTCCTATTGTAGGCCACTGGCATAAGTCGAAAATCAAGTTCATAGATTACTTAATGCCCCATTAAATAAGTGAAAAACTGTTATGCTTGGCTGTTGATGCTACCCCACTAATCCTACAGCTGTTTGTGTCTCTCCGTGGCCTGTGTGAACCTAAGCGTGGTCATCTATGACATACTTTCCTGATCATAAAAGCAGCCCACCCAGGGACCCTGCACACCCTGGTTTGTTTTAAAAAAAAGATTCCACAACCTGCTGTTACTCCCCATAGGAAAATAAGACACACCCATTCAGACAGCCTGCTCTAATGTTTCCAACTGACCTATGTACTACGACATAACACCGTGTGTGTGTGTGTGTGTATGTGTGTGTGTGTGTGGCACTCACAGGTTGAGGAAATCACTGCTAGAATGCCAGTCAGATCCCTGTGATACATAAAGATTCATGTGTTAACACATATTGATGATTAGCTCATGGTTTAGTAGCTCTGAAAGGCTCCATTTAACTGAGAAATAAAAAACTTCAAAGCTACATTGATCCTTGCTTATTTCAACAATATTTTGAACTTCTTGCATATTATGACTAATCTATTATCTATCTAGTGAAAGGTTGTGTTTTATAGATGCCACGATGGAAAAGTGGCTTATTCCTCCCAAGAATAAAGTGGAGAACAAAACATTCATCACATCGATACCGTTATTTCCATTTGTGATTTGTGATTGATTGCAAAGGGAAAAGCTTATTCCACGTGCAATCTATCAATAATTAAGCACACCATTTCCTTTTATCCTTCTGTGATGTGCAGGCATGTTAGTGGTTAGCAAACTTAGCATTGGGTTAAACAGAGTGCAGGTAGTATTTATGTGCAGACCACAGGTTTTCAGTAAGTGCAAATTAGTGAGGACCGCAGGCGACTATAGCTTGGCAAGCTTGGGCAAAGCAAGATACAGGGAAGAAGATGTGAGGAGAGATAAGAAAATAGACCCTTCTCAGCCAGGAAGATCATGGAAAAAGGAACTAAGGCAAAGTTAATGGAGGTGAGAACAGTGGGTTATTCTTGACAGGAGTCAGATCTTCATTTCCATAGTGAAAGATAATTTTAAATGACACTTCCCAGGCAAAAATGTTTCTTCCAAACAATGACAATAGTGAAAGCAATAGCAATCAGACAAAGTAATCCTAAACTCACAGGTAATTTTAAACGCTTAAAGACAACATATGTTTTTGGAATAAGATCCCTGAATGGAAAACCTGCTTTGACCATATGCTCCCCGGAATTAAAGGTTCATCAAAGAGGGAAGTAGTTACATAAGCATCACCACCTGAGCCACAGAGAAAACGTAGCTTGATGTTAGCTATCCTGTTTCATCACATGCTTAAAGCAGGATTCACCTCAAAGGTCAAAGCAAGCTCAGTATATTGGACCTGCATGCAGCCCAAGTCCTGATTATGGCAGCTGAGGAAGATCAAGGTGACAAAGTTGCTCTTCGCTGACAGTTTTATGTGATAAATGTTGACATTTAGACTAGGTAAAGTCATAATAGATCAGCAATATGAGCAAAGTAGTTCAACTACGTAGATTTTAACCTGACAAAAAAACAAAACGGTGATCATCACACATTCTACATTATAGTACTGCCATATGAGCAGTTATCCCAAACCCACTGGTAAATAAAGACAATACAAAAGTCCACTGAAATGATCTGCGCTTTTAATGAAACACTATTGAAATCTTACAAAAGGCAGGTAAAGCAACAATTCACACTTTTTCCCTGTGTTTTCTGAATAATACTGTCATTCTACCTCTTGTGACTTTTGGTCCATTTGTAGCTTTGCGCTAATGGAAGGTAAAAATATTGGTTCAAACACTGGCTTTAAAAGACCAGTTATTTGTGTCAACCAGCTGCATGTAAAGGCCCTTTAGGTGGGTAATTCCAGAGTAAACAGAAAGACAGGATATAAAAGTTTAGACTGTACTGAATAGAGTGCACAGCTTTAAAACCAGCACAAGTATTCACTAGTAAAAAAACATCCTTTTCTATACCAACCAATGCAGCACTGACTTATTTACTAAAGTGACTTTAAAAAAACTTTCTGGAGTATATGCATAGTTTACAAGAGGCAACCACTGGCAGAGGGTTATGTGACTGATCACAGAGGTGTAATATGAAAAAGTAACATAAGTATAGCACAGTCAGACTAACAATATATTGTTTGCTTCACTCATTTAGGCAAATATCAAAATAAGCACATCACGGAAGTAATATGAAGCAAGTTTTCTAACAACTGACGTCACCAACAATGGTACCAGAGAGCATCTTAACTGAAATATGACATAAGTTAATATGTACACAGGAGTCTGTAGTCCTAAACCCGAACAAATCCTCTTGAGGCTGAGGTGGGACTTGTAGTCAGAGGTGGGGAGGATTGTAGGCCATGTTAAAGGGGTGATGTAATGTAGTGAGTACTACAACAGCAAGTTTGTTTGAGTAGTTGGTAGTAGTAACACCAGGGAAATATGGAGGTTGGGGGGGAGAAAGTAGTGTGAGAGAGCCCAAAGCTGCTACAAAAACAAAACAGCCAGATATTACAACTGAAGGCACTGAGGAAGGACACAAGACAGGAACAGGAAGCCCCGGACAGGAAGCGCATCATCATTGAGTCAATAGCTTAAGTCGCGTGATCCAACTGACCAGTAGTGAGCGTTCTGCCGACGTGCGCTTGGAGACGGGGGCTACGGGGGCTTTCTTCATGTCGTCCTGATAGGGGATGGTGGCGCTGTTGTGGAGGTCTGAGTTAGAGTAGTAGCGGCTGCCGCGGATGCGATCCACTCTGATGAGGTGTCGTTCCCCTGCAGGCCTGTAGGGCGGCGACACTGAGGGGACCTCCTCTGCAATGGTCGGGATCCTCTCATTGCTCAGGTACCTGTACAGGAGGTCATCGCCTAAAGCAGCGAGAGCAAATCAGACACAAACTCAATCAACTGAGTTCAACATTGCAACCTGTTTAGGCCACAAAGTTTTGATGGACCCAACAATCATCAGTTTATCTTTATAAAGATGTAAAATGATCTTGATATTGATGTTTGATGATTAAACCAAATCACGGCATTTATTTTATGATACAAGCAACCCTGTTTACAATATCTAACTGGTTTTGAGAAAACCTCATGAATGCAAGTTTTTCTTCAAACCACAAAAGAGGACACGCTTTCAAGAGAAGTTAAACTTGTAAATTATAATCATTATATAAACAAAAGTCTGTGTGTGAGTGTATGTGCTGTACCTTTTCTTCCGTGTGTCCAGGGCTTAGCATAAGGATCTATCACTCCAACACAGGTATCCACAGGCATAGAAAGGGGCCGGGGCTTACCTAGAAACAAGAGTTCAATATTTATGAAACGCTTAATCATAAAAACATACTTATTCAATATTCATTTGTTGAATAGTCATAAGAGTTCCTTTATGAGGAACTGACCACGTGAGGGCTTGTGCTCTCTCATTCTGGGCTGTATCACGTTGGCCTCGATGGGGCAGCCAACGCCAAGCTTGTCGTAGTCACCCACAGTGAAGCGTCTTCTGCTCTCCTGGTCCAGATAGGAGTTGGGTGACTCAGAGCCCTTTGGTCTTTTAGTGATGCTGGAGAAGGCTTCTGTTCTCTCCTCTCTGCAGAGAAAAACAAACGCTCATTTATTTATCACAGCACAGTGTAAAAGTAAAGTAAAGTTTAAATGCCAGGCAAGAGGCAAGCAACCGGGCCAGGACACATTCAAAGGTCTGGGTGAGGAAAAGCAGCCAAGAATGACAGGGGGGAGAACAGATTGCTTGCTGGAGAACAGATTGCTTGCTCCATGGTAGCAACTGGCTGCTATCCTCAGGAGTTGTTCCTGCAGTTGGTCTTTAAATATTGTACTTAAAAGTATTTTTGTTGTATTACAATTAAAAACTAAAACTAAATACAGAAATAAAAGAATAAGCTCGGCAGATGGAATGAGACAGCTCACCGTGGGGTGTACGGCACAGGGGGAGGAGGGGGGATGTACAAATCCAAGATAGCTGGCTTCTCTTTTTTGGTTGATCCATTGGCTGAGCTGCAGGGAGACTGGGTCCTGATCAAGGAGCTATTGTTCTGGAAAAAAACAGCACAAATAATTAGTCAATACCTGTGACATTGCATACATTAATCAGATTTTCATAAGCAGATTTTCAGTTGTTATATTTCTTAATCTCACGCTGATCAAATAAACTGAACAAAAACTTGCAAATTCTGCGTATTGATTTTTTGTTAGCAACAGTTGGAGCAAATTAATTCATAGCTTGCAGCTTGGCTGCCTAAAGTTTAGTTTCTTCAAAATTAAAACTAAATATGACTTGCTGGCAAATGGGAGTTCACCAGATTGTTTAAGACATTTAGTTTAGTTTCGTTTATTTATCCCAAGGAAAATTTGTTAGCACAGGCATCAACATACTGTACATAACACAGAAACACAACTAGCATAAAAACACACAAATGCAACACATATGATTATCAATCAAGTTATAGAAAAGTACAAATCAATAGTCAATACTCAGGTCAACCAGTGGGTAGAACTCATCCTCATATAGCCAGATCCAGATAATTACTAAAAAACTTAAAAGTTCATACACGTGTACTACAGGCCAGAAACTTTAAGTTCATCCGCGTGTCTCCTTGAGTGTAAACCTTCTTGTTTGAGGTATGGAAAAATTCTAAGCTAAGTCCAAACTAACTTCTGAGACATATACTTAAAACTGTACTCATTTACCACAGATATGTTTTCCAACACTCTGCAACATTGTGCCTCTGAGATTCTTTTTCCTGCCATTCTGTTCAGACCTGAATAATATGTATTATATAAGAATAACTGCTGTTCTACAAACTCTGGAACTCACAAGACACCCGTGAAATAATATTGTACTGGATGTGATAAATTAATGAGAAACTAAACATCCAATGTGGAATTTTTTGAATCATTGCCTCTTTGCTTCTCCAAATAGCTCCCATCTGTAGAAATTACATACCATTACAAAGCCAATGCAATTCATTCTTGGTATAATCTGTCTCTATTTTGCCTTCTGGAGCCTGCTTATCACACATAAACTGAGATGGCGAACTTTGATATCCCTGACGACTTGTTAAAACAAGATGCTGGCAGACATGTTGACATTGGCCACCTTCATGATGAGAGCCTCTTTGTTGTTCTGAGATACCCACTCTCATCTGATAGTATCTAATCTGGGTGTCTCAGGCTATAAAACAGACTGCATGAAGTCAGCGCCAGAGCCTGAATTTTGGAGGTCTAAGGTTACAACAGGCTTATTGTCTGTCTGCGGAGCGTCATGTAAGAGAGGACTCAGGTGTTACAAGCTGAGCCAAGTGCAATTTGTCCACATGAGGCAGAATAGCAAACTAGATTACACATACTTAACTTTATTAGCACAAGATTTATCAGCTGCCCATTTGAGACCTGAATTTTCTTTAAACAATAGCCACTCAGGGTGTTGTGACCTTTTCCAAAAGAGGGTAGAACCAAATGATATGGAATATTTTAATTCCTATGGTGGAGGGAGAGTAAGTGATCTAACCTTCTTCCTCCACCTTGCACAACTGGAAAATCCCAACACCTGTGTCATTTGCTTCTCATGACACAGATACAACATAAGCGCATTTAAACCTTGTTGGCTTGCAAGTCTGTCTCCTAGACTAAATGACATCATTGGGCTTTGTTTTCCTCTGATGCTGCATGGGAAGAAAATCCCAAATTGCATTCATCCGATCCAGCGGCGCTATCAGGGTGGCTCTGTAATACTTGTCTGTACATGTTTTGGAACCAACTCCCTAAAAAGCTGATAATGGGTTGACAATATCTCAATAATGACACACAGGCTTTACTTGATTTTCATTGATGAAAGGGGAAGGCTGTGTGTGTGTGTGTGTGTGTGTGTGTGTGTGTGTGTGTCCTACCTGTGGTACTGGGGGCTTCCAGCGCATGTTCTTAAGTGGGGCGGGGGTGAAGCCTGTTGTGCCTGTGGGCCTCTTCTTAAGGAGTAGAACCACACCTTTGGTGTCCTCTCTCAATTTGACGACCAGGTTTTTCAGCTGCCAGCCCACCTGGAATATGGCAAACACACACGTGTATGAAGCTGCTCGTTTTTACAGCATGTACTCGATTTTCCTATGTGTTATATTTAGACAAATGTCTAACTATAAACCTGACATGCTCACCACTGTCTGCTGGTTAACCTGGATCACCTCATCACCAGCATGGATCTTCCTGGTCAGGTCTGCTGGTGACTAAAGAACACACACACACACACAGGAAAGCCAAGTCAACTGATTTGATGTATTTCTGCATTTGATGCCTCCAACGTCCAACGCACAAACACTCCCTGCACGCATAAATATCAGTTTGATTGTGTGTCATGTCAAACAGATGACAAATGGGATTAAATAGTTATTATGGGTGATGAATAAGATCCTGATTCACAGTGAAGGAGCAGAGGCGTGACGATCCAACCGTAGCGGTGATGCTGATGCATTAGTCATTGACTGAGTGTCTCAGCGTGTGGAAAGGTAGGACTTTTTGGTGACGGATAATTGTGATATTTACTGGTTGTTGGAGCACAGAAACAAACAATTCCTTTCACGGATCAGCAGTTGTTAACTCCCTCAGACAAGTGAGGAGAATGAAGAGAAAGATGAGAAAGGAGGTGCTCTTTTAACAACTGATGCCATAAACTTGTTCATAATAGAGTCTGGTGCAATATAATTGTAGTAATAAAGGGATTTAGAAGGAAGAAATTATGATTATAGTAAGATTTGTATAAATGACAGAAATTACAAACTACTGTCTGGTTTATTCCTATAAATCTAAGGAACATTTTCAAATCTGCAGTTTGTTTGCTTTGTTCCCAATCAGGGACTAACTTGTTTCAACGTTGTATTTACCCATTGCTTTGGTTTGGGTTCACACAGAAAAAATTTCAAGTAAACCACAATATAACAACAAAAGCCATGACAGAATAGCCACTCCCTTCATTGTTAGAAAAGTCTGGTGACTGGAGCAACAAAATCAAAACAGGAAGTAATATATGCTGGGATAACTAAATAACATGGAACACGTGACAGACTTACATTCCTAGTTACAGTCATCATTTAGGCCATCTAACAAGTAAAACTATGCCAGCAGAATGCTGACCTAGAATGCAATTTAAAAAATGTGTCTAAAACCATGTTGGAAGTAGTGCCATATGTTAATCTGCACAGATGTGTTAAAAGACGTGTTGGCGAGCTTGATGTGTCACAATCTTTTCACTAAACCCATTTGATTTGCTATGGGCAATCAAAGGCGTAGTTCACCCTCTCTTTGTTTTAGATCAATTATAGATGAATACGTCACCCTTGCTTGTTCTGAACAGGTTTGGATCATGCTCAAAGCACAAATGAGACCACCTCCTCAAACCAGTCCTGGTGTAGCTGTTTTGGTCTGCATCTAAGCGTAATTGCCTTTAGACATGCCCAAACAAACCATACCAAGGGGGGGAACAAACCCCAGTCCCACTGAATCAAACTAAACTATGTAGGTGTGAAAACACACTGAGATTATTAGGCTATTGACAGAGACGCAGATCATTACCAGGTGATTTATTCAGGCATTTAATTTGCCTCTTGGGCCTCTCAATGGTTAAAATGATTTTTGCATGGAAAGAGGAGGGAATTGGGTGAATATACTGAATTGTTATTACGGCAAATATATAGTCCTACTTACATGTTCTGTGGTTCCAGTGATGACATGTAAGCCGTTATAGGTAGACTTGATGTACATACCCTGGGGAGCCAAAACCACAAGAAACTTCACTTATGTTTGGAGTAAAAATATGATACTCTCTCAGGGACACAAAGTATGGCAGATATGTCAGGGTCACAATTTGACACACATTGCATTCATTCTTATCCTCCAAAACCATAAGCCAGACAGTGGTTTATAGCTGAGAAATAGAGGGGGAAATTATACAGTAGCATTCCTCACCAGACCCTCCCCTGGTTTGATATTGGTCAGCTGGACTTCCTCCAAGCAAGCTGACTGGCTCATCAGGGGGTCAGAGGTGGTTCTCACGGTCTGATCACAGATGCTGTTCAAGATTTTGGACTGTGATGGAAAAAAAAGCAAAAAAAAAAAAGTGTTAAGGAATGAAATAGGATGCATGAGACTCTGGTGTGTGGTGGCGTGTTTAATCCACTAATGGTGTATCGTGTCTACAGCCAGTGGCGGTGTTGTGTATTTTACAGGTTAGAACAAGGCAAGACACAGCTGCTTAAATGATGACATAAAGTCCTCCTTATCCTTCATCAGTTACTTTGGGGTAATTATCGATGTAAAGGCTTTGACTCTCTTTGAAAACACGTGTGTGTGATCACGTTTAGTGGAAGGCATAATGGAAAAAGTGGCCATTAGTCTATTACCCATGCAAACACAATGCAGACAACAGTCCAATACACACACTTCTTACTGCTTTGTCCCTCACTTGATTCAGGACAAAAAGCATCAATTTGTCATTGTTAGAGAGCTCTCTTTTATCTTTTCTTCTTGGTCACGCGCCTAATTTTGAACACATGGTGTACAATTTGTCTACGGTTGGGTGAACGGAGGTACCCAGATAAAAACAGAGAGGTAACCAGAATTCAAGTGATAAAAAGAGAAAGTTGAGAAAAATAAGATAAAGTGGAGGGAGAAAATCCAAAACATGACAAAAAAGATGACAAAACAGAGGATGAGAACAAAGATTAGCCAGATGAGAGAAGAGCAAAGTCATCAGAAACAAAGGAAGAGACACAGAGAGACTCAGCTCTGATGTGGAGTTCACTGAGGGCTTCTAAGAGAGAGACAAAGTACTAGAGGAAGCCAGTGTTAGCCCAAGGAGTCTGGAGAGTGTCAGCAACAGGAAGCACTGATCGATGGCCAGGCCGTATTAGATCCCTCCCCCAACTCATAGTTCTATAGTCCCGTCTGCTCTATTCTGTCAGAAAACCGACTGTGCCGCTGAGAGTATGTCATATAATCTCCATGTTAAAAGACACCCAAATGATTAAACCAGATTTTTTTCCTTCTGTCCAGAATGTGTGGGTCTCATGCTATTTCATTATGGGAAACACAAGCAGGAGATACGGAATACTTACAACTTCCAAAATCTTCTCTTCCATCTCGTAAACGCTGCAGTCCTGTTTCGAAGAACAAAGTGACATTAGACAGGCACATGAACAGGAAACAGCGGGGGAGAGGAAAAGGTTATACAACGGGTAGTGAGTGAGAAAGTATAGGGGCTGAGTAAAGAAGATATAATCAACATTCCAGATATAGAACTGAGGAAAAATGGAGAACGGCCACAAATAAACAGCTTTTAGATTCAAATTACCTCCCTGCCTAAATTCTAGGGAACTTATAACTGTACAATGACCTGTGAGGTTCAGTTAACTATATTGGAACGTGTCATATACCATAATAACAGTCACAAACTAACAACGTGTAGATGACACGGCAAGGGACAGTTACGTAAAACGTGTAATAATGTTCAGAAAACCTCAGTCCAAATAGGACTTTGGTTTTCTGGAAATGCTTGGATGCATCACTGTTTTCCACAGTTGCATTTAAATGAGTGGAGACAGGGGCTCTCCTGAAGTTAACGAAGATATGGGAGCTTTGGTCCAGGATGGTCTGGGAGAGGAACCACAGCCTTTTCAGAAACATTTCATTCGTTTTGCACCAAGAACCCAGGAACCATTTTTAGCTCCTACTCCAGGGTCGGTGTACTCTCCAACGGTTGATGGAACTTGCAAGACCGAACATCCCAGACTGGTCAGACGCAAGCATCCCCAGGAATCACGGTCCTCTCACCAAACAGAACTCTCACCAAACATGTGAGGTGTGTGTATTATGGAAATAATGCGTCACAGTATTTCACGATACTTGCAGTGCGATACAAGCACGAGACAGGAACTCACTGTGGGAACCATGTAGTTCCTACTCTGGATGGTTCTGGATAAAGTAGTTCCTAATTTAGTTCAGTTACTTTTAGTGCAGAAGCGCTGATTATCTGCAAAGTCAGCTGTGTGACTGACCGCTGTCCTTGCAAATGGACTGCAGTTGGACTATGTTCAGCGGCCTTGACAACTGTGTTGCTGGTGGTGATAGGGCCCCTGGTTAGGGTGGGAGTGAAGTCTGCATGTGGGGGGGCTGCCTGTCTTTGGAATTGACTGGGAATGCCCTAAGAACAGCCATCATCAATCAAAACTAAAGGTGAACTGTTTCTGTGAAAACAACAGAAGTAGGGGAAAACATACTTCAACGATTCTCTTATTTCTCCAGAGTTCTCACAGGCCACAAAGCTTTGTTGATGCAAAGTAAAGAAAAAACCGGAGCTGTGGCCCTCACAGTATTAGTGACATGTGTAGACATGTGCCAACTACAAAGCCAGCTCTGTTGCTCTTTGTAAATCCATTGTGCAGACAGCCAAAGGGGGGTCGAGCAAGTTTTTCCATATTTCCATAGCTTGCACATTCCACTGGGCTAAAGGGGAGCGTCTGTGTTCACATGCACTTGGCTTGTCATAGTCGGGTTTTGTTTGCATTGACAAGCTTTGCCTGTCTGTCTTGTTTATCTGTCCATGAACGATGGCTTCACATCAAAGCAGAACACATCCTATGTTCTCTAATAACACTTCTGATAGAACTATGAATTTCTGAAATGATCTGTGTTTGAGTCCCTGTTTGACGCAGTAAACTCGTTTGGTAAAGTCATACACAGGTGAATTTACCCCTTACTAATGGGGGGTNGGGGGGAATAGCCAATAGAAACATAATGTGGAAAAACACATCATAACAGGTTTCATTTGACATATAAGTGGCACTAAAATTATGCTTCTGCATGATATATCTTCCAAAATAAGCCAAAGATATATGGCGGTTTCAGAAAGAATTTGGATAAGCTTGCATAAATATGTAACTATGTATTCCATAGAGAAAGTGACCTATGTTTGGATGACTATAATGTCAACTAAGCCAAAAAGGACTGTCTAAAAATATATATTTGATGTTAAAATCTTGAGAAATGAAACAGTAGCATTACAAACTTGAAATTAATCCCAAATATTTGTCTTTCTGCTAGACAAAAGTCAGATCATAACTAAGCACTGAGAGACTGGTGGACAATTCCCTGAGTGTACTGATCCTTCACGTTACGGACTTGATCCCACAGTCGGAGTGGATCAGATGACTCTCTGTGCAGCTCTGTGGGCCTTTGATCTTCCATCAGAGGGGATTTGCATGGTCAAGCAATGAAGTGGCCTAGCGAGAGGCATGCTGGCAAAGCGCAGGAAGCTGGTGCGAAGCTGCCTTTACACCACAGGAGAAAATAAGAGCCAAGGATAGCAACAGTGTAGACTTGGCCTTCTGACATGCTGTTATTCATGTGGTATAACGTGATGGATGTATTTGTCAAATTTCTCTTGTTGGCCTATCAATCGGAACCATTTTTTTTCTGGGAATAAAAAGCATCAGATGAGAAATAACATTTTATATCTCATCTCAATATTCATCCCAAAAGCAAGAACAGCAGACTCCGGGGTTCAAGGAGAAATGTGTTCCTTGGAGAAAATTGACCTCTCTAGTCACATGTCAGCCAAACTGGGCGATGGGTTCAGTTTTATAGCCGTGTCCCATTGTGTGCATACACAGGATTCATTCAGGCAGTACACATAAATTTTGTGTTCTGAAAAGCCTTAATTCTTGGCTGAAGTTCATGAAGGAGCTGGGCAAGCCCCAAGTCGCCCTCCCCCATCATAAAACTAATTACTGTGGCAGTCTCCTGTGCAATCTATTTTATCAACCCATGGTTCATAAGCGGCCAGTGAGTTATGAAAAACCAAAGGAGTCTAAATAGTCCACAAAAATGAGAAAATGAGAAATAACATTTAGGTTTGGCTCAGGAGTACAGACAAAAGTGATGAGCTTGACACATGAGATACATGAATGTTTCTGCAGTTATAAGCATTGCTCCATCCCAGTTTAACATATGACAGAGATTTGTTATAACTCTTAGGGAAACTAATCGGCAACCAAAGTGCATCCATCCTCCAATTGGAGGAAAATAATCGCTCCACTTTTGCGAGACACTTCCAGGACCTATCAGGCAATTATTCTACACCATATTCACAAAACCCCTAGTGTGGGAAAAGTATACCCCCACTTTCCCTGGATGACCACGGCCACAGTAAATCACCAGAGGCTCTGAAATCCCAGACACAAGCGAGGAAACAGGCACTCTGGGAAAGTGTTTTTTTTTTTTTAACACAAGACCCCTCTAAAATGACACCTGCAGTCTCGACAAGCACTTTCACGGCTGGTGCTGAAGTGGCTTATTGACCTACGCTGAAGACAAATATCCAAACTAATGGCTTTAATAATGAAGAAAAGGCTGTTAACCAACTAAGCACTACCTGTTATATGAAACTAAGAGAAGTAAACCCCTGACTGTATCATGATGAAACACCAAAGCAATTCCCTGCAGAAAGTTGTGAAATATGGTGGATATGTGCAGATTCTCTGCTGTTACAGTTATCCATCTCTCTGGCAGTCAGACAGACCACCTCCTCATCACCACCACATTAAACCTACACACAGGAAGTGCTTTCAGGCAGTTGGGTCTCCCACTGCGAGCATCTTGGAGAAGCAAAACAGGAACCACATGGCCGAAGGAGTAAGGCAGCTTGAGGAATGTTGGCAGGCACTTTTAAAAGAGCACCAGTGGGTTTTATGAAACTGTAAATGCAAAAGCTATGTTTAGCATTAAACGTTCCCGCACGAAGGGGGTCTCCTCATTATCCAGCACGAGAGGAAAGAAAATCCCAAGAAAAACATCAGCATTGGCTATAATGTGTTCAGACTGTTGGCTTCAGACTTATGTCATGGCTGCCAAACCACATTTCCCATAACTCTCTTCTTCTACACTTTATCCTGCCTGTCTGTGTCCTCAGGCTGGCTATGTGCTAAGTGGAAAAAGTGGATAAAGCAACTATGTGTGTGTGTATGTGTTTCCCTGGTGGCTAGCTGCACGTGCTGTTGCTGTAGAACTAAGTAGCGTGCAGACCTGTTGAACTGTGGTGGTGAGATCCAGGCACAGTTGAATGATCTTGTTCTTGGTGGCTGTGAAGTCACTGATCCCTGTCAGAGGCGTCCTGAAAGCAGACAAAGAAGAAAGGGAGAAGATTAGCAAGATATTAGCAGACGACATGTGGGTCACTGAGTCGTGTTGAAATTTGATGCATACATCAAAATGTTTTAGGTATATAATAACTAAACCTTCCAAGTATTCCAAACACAGAAATGTGTACTTATTTTTTGGCATGAATTACTGATCTGGAGTTGCTATTTAGTTTCACAACAGGCCCACTGAACCTTGTTGTGATTTTGTGTGGCCACAGACGGACTTAGTTGTAACTCAAGATTATCACTAGCCATAGCTCTTCTCCATTTCATCTGTTCGTCTCTCTCTCCTTTCTTTCCCCATTCCACTTAAGAACATACAATTATTAACTTCAAAAAAGGTCACTAAACATCAGCCCCAAATCCACCATGCAGCCTTCAAATATGTTGGTGTGTTTCATCATACTACATTAGATCTGAAGAGACCATGTCTGTACTGGCTTATCCTGTACCAAAAGACTGGTGCGGAGTTAATAACTAAAAAATGAATTCCTAAACCATGTCTGAACACAATTTTTCTTTTTTCATGGTGTCAACACAGGAGCAGTTGATGGAGCTACAGAATGTGTCCATGTTCATTCATGTGTTCTTTGTAAGGCTTTTGAAAGTGCATGGGTAGGAGTTAAGCTGAGTATTTTTATGGTCTGACCACCTGAACAGAAACAGACTTGTGTTAGTCAGGTGTGTGGCAATGGAAAAAATGTTATTGTACAATTGTCTTGGTCACAGTGTCATTGATAAACAAGATTATGCTGATCATTATCAAAATAAAATGAAAATATATTTAGCATTTAACCATACTCTAAATATTTCTAGATTCTTTAAATGAAAACATTTAAAAATATGACCTTTTGTCAGGACAATAAATGTGCAGCTTCTACCATTGTCCACTGACCGCTCCAGTAGCATGTTTGGGAACTGGTTGTTAGTAATGTATATATTGGACTCAAACATGCAAAACCACTGGTATGGTCCTTTAACTTCATATCTACACCTGCTAAACTGGACACAGTGACTCACAGATGTGAAGATTTAGTACGGCTCTGGTAAAGATGGTTATGCTTCTCATCCAAAATCATTTCTACCATTTCTATTGCGGCATCACTGTGTCTTTAGCTGAGCCTGCCAAAAAAAAGAAAAAAAGACAAGAAGCTTATTTACAGGAAAGTGATGTTGATAAAGCATTATTACCTGTCAAGCCATGCCAGGAGGCTCTTTGCAGCACCGATCAGCTCCACAACAGAGGTAAGAAAGTCATTGGGTGGTTTGCGTGAAGTGGTGCCATCATATGCAGGGCTTTTCCTGCGGTCAGACGTGGCCATGTGCAGACCGTTAGTAGCAGCTCTCATCCTCACAACCAGATTCTTCAGGTTGTCCGTTTCCACTCCATAGTTCTGAAACAGTAAATTAATACAGGATTTAAACTAGAAATATGAAATGAGCATTCTCTGTTCATGAATAAGTGAATAGCATGACCACTATGTGTTGCTACAATCAGGGAGTTGTCAGTCAAACTGAAAGTCAAAGCAAAAAAAAAAAAAAAAAAAAACCTACACAATCCAGATCTGGGAGGTCCTTGTTTTTTCTTTTTTTGACAATCATGTCTGTGAGTCTAATTCCCAGGAAAACATGCCATTTCCTGCAAAATGAACGGCTGTAATCCCTGCTTTTGACAGGCTTTATTTAATACTGCTTTTCTATCTGGGTAGTTCTGGCGTGAAATTTCCCCTCAGTTCTCCAGGTTTGTTCTGGGCCTTCAGAGGGCATGTTAGGTTGTGCACGTGCCGTCACCTGACTCCCATCAAGCGGAGCAAAGTTTGCATTCTTGCGTTTACTTCATGCTTTTGCGTTCCCTTAATTTATAGGTCATTGACATGCAGTAAAGAGCTCAGCAACATATCTTTAATGGTGACAAAGTGCAGAACAGACCTACTATAGTGAGCTACTGCTGCATTTGCAGTTGTGATTGAGCTCAAACATACACAGTGTGAGACTGAGATTAAATATTAAATCTGATGATGGACTGAATAACTCATTCAGTTACACCAGTAGCATTTTTTTGTTTTGGTTAATGAGCATGAAATAGTACTTTCTTCAAAAAGAATACATATTATAGATACTATGGAGACAATCAAGGCTAAAATGCAAAGTAAGATATGCACATAGATGGAATTAATTTCTGTTGTTCAGCGAATATACTGTACATGACTCATTGCTTAATTGACTTTAAGCAATAAGCAAGCCTGGTCAGGAAATGCATGTAGCAATTGCTTATATCCATTATAAGACAACTGACTGTTTACATGTTTGAGTAAATCAATTTTCAATAGCATAAACCTAGATCTGTTTTTTAGAGAATACCAACATCAATTTATTTGACTACTTGCATCCTTTTCAAATCCCCTGCATCTCATGAAAAGAATTTTGTTCTGTCACTATATAACAGTTACATATATGCAGAATTCATTCCTTAACCATACAGAGAGTGAGAAAAAGACAACCCACACCTTATAAAGTAGCTTTATCACCTGTTCATGTGTATTAAGCACGTTGCAATCTCACTACCTAAACAGACGGGTGGAATTCATATCAGCTTATAAAGCATCCTTGCAATCTTATTGAGCATTCTTGCAATCTTATCAGTTTGGTATAAAGAATGGATTTGTAGTAATGTACCGGTTAAAGGTGAGCACATGAAATGGTAGGATGGCTTTTATCCTGATAAATATCAACCTGCAGGGTGCTGCATCGCTGCCAGCCATGATGTTATATGTGTGATGTGCCAGTAGCTAAAGATGCTTTGCATGGAAAAAAAAAAACAGCACGTGGTTGGCTAAGATCTGCAAGGGGTTAGTGTCAACTTTTATTCCGTCATCCCTCTCCAACACAAATAAACGTTACAAATCACTTTGATCATTTCAGTTGCCGTGGGATCATTGGAATCGCTGTACTAGTCAAACAGTAGCCATAGGCAGGCTTCTCGTGATGTACTTGACATGAAAGGTATTTCCTCAAACTACTGGTCCTCAGAAAATATCACAAAAAATAAGTAAAAAAAGACAAATGTGCTCAAGCAATACAAAAAAGTGTTTTGTTTTTTTTTTGTTTTTTTATTCCATTATCCCTGCAGACTGAACCATGCACTAAAAAAAAAATGGAACAAAGGCAGTGTGAGCATTTCCAGATCAAACATCTCTGCTGGCTTTGTCATTAGCAGGCTAATCACACAGCCACAGCAGCTCTGACTAGCTCACAGATGTCCACTGAGCTTTTGTCCCACACTACCAGCTGAGTAAAAAAAAAAAAAAAAAANAAAAAAAAAAAAAAAAAGTCTGTGGTTCCAATCAAATGCAGTTTTTTTCACTAAAAGAGGCCAAATTTGTGTTCTTTCAGTGGCTTTTTTAATAGACATTCTGTAATCTAGATTCAAGATGGTAGAAGAAGCTGATCTCTGAAGGTTGTAGTTAGACCTCCTTGAAGGGAATCTAAATGATGAGTGTACTTTTGGAGATGTATTACATTTGTAAATGATATGCGCAAGTATGACTGTGTGTGTGTTGCATGCATAAGCTTGAATGTACCAACTAGAGGATAAATGTTACACCTTGGGCAGACTGACCCCCTGAGGCAACAGTAAAATACATTTACAGCAGTTCCAAGGCCCATGAAGTGCTGCCTGATGGTTGTTCATGTAGGTTAAATGGCTGTTGGAGACAAAGTGTATGTGAACGTCAGGGAGCGCTGCTCTTTTAGTGGGTCACTGGAGTCTAAGAATGGATAAAGCAGAGTTGGGTTTCTACACTGACTCTGCAGAAGACATCATGGCTTAAAAAAAAAAAAAAAGGNAAAAAAAAAAAAAAAGGAGCCTGGTTAAATTAATAGAAATGTTCTTTTTCTGTCCCTAGACAGCAGTTTACTATTCACAAGCAGGGAAGCAGAATATGGCCATTTTCCAAAGGGTACAGGGAAGTATAATAAACACCATGATTTAAGTTTCAAACTGCACAGAGGTCAGCGCAGGTATCTATAATATTAAAGGTACTTCAATCAGTCAAATTCTGTATTTTGGAGGCATTGTTACTGTTACAAAAAGAATTTGATACAGTAAACAAAAAGAGCGAAAGTGAGGGGAGGAAACTGTTGTGTGAGAATGTAAGGGGGGTCGTGCAAGTGGGCCATGTTTCTGTCGGTAGCAGTGACCTTGCCTTAGTTTAAGCTAATTGAATCAGGGGCCTCACTTCCTCCCATGGGGCCAGTGGAAGGCTGAGGCCTCGGTGTTAATGAGGAAACCCCTAACAGACAAAAAAAAAAAAAAAAAAAANAAAAAAAAAAAAAAAAAAAAGATGTTTAGCCACAAAACTTTCAGTGGAGGTGTTAGGTTAAAGGCTACCGAGAGTGCAGCATTCTTAACCCAAAGTTCTAAGCAACAGAAATGGAAGGTGTAAAAACTCTATACTTCTCACTAGATTGCAAAACACTAAACAGTGCATGCAGACACACACAAAAACTCTTATAAACTGACAGCACATGATGATAAAATTAAATCGGACTTAATTGATAAGCCGATCTCAAGGATATCATTTTGCGGGGAAAGGTAAAATTAATGAGCCAACTGAAAGAAAATGACTTGAGGCTTCATTTCCTTGATGCCAACTTTCTAGGGGCAAGCAGAAATCTGAGGCTGATAAGTGATAGAGGATGTACCGGGTATATATGTATGTTATGTTATGATGAGTAAATCCATAAAAGTGAAAATTTTAAGGGGTTCCAGGGTCCGTCTCCAATAATTACAGGAAGAGGAAGACTGTCTAGAGGATAGACAGAAGATACAGTAGACATCTCTTCACTCACCATCCTGAAATACAGTCTCTTCATCAGAGATTTCCTGAAATTGTTCTGAGAGCAGACAAGCTCTTCTGGAAAGAGCCTCTTTCCAGAATGAGAAGCAATGGTAGAAAGAGGAAGAAGCAATGGCAGAAAGACATAGGTTTTGAGATGACACTAATGGTGAAGTTAAAGACGAGACATGAATCAAATCTGAACACTGCTGTCCTAGTTAAACACTGCCTACAGTCTGGCATGATCTTGGTCCTTGAAAGATATCTGCTGACAAAGAGTTCCACGTTGCATCTCCTGCCATACATATATCTTACAAGCTCAATACTTGTGACCCCCAACAACATAGGAGCCAAGCAATGAGAATCAGATGTGAGGAGTGCGATGAAAGCTGTTTGCTAACCACAGACTAAATCACACATATGCTTTATTCCCACAGGATTCCAGAAAAACCCCATCTATGGTTCCAGGGTGCTGAGGTGGTAGACCACTGACAAAAAAATATTTAAGAATGAAGAAACTTGATCAAAACTCCAAGACATAAGCCCTTCCCCTATATCTTTCAGATCTTTATTCTTTTGTTACCTTGATTCTTTCTCACTGAGTAATAAAATTTAAGAATTTCTGGTGTTGTAAAAAAAAAAAAAAAAAAAAAAAAAAAAGAAGAAGAATGGTCTCCCCAAAATGACTGAAGTAAAGCATTTAAGGACAGCATAAAGATTTCACTGAGAGAAATGCTGACACGAACAAAATGCTGGGACCACAATCTGTGACTTTTACGGCACAGGAAGTGATAAAACTCCAAACTGATCCCATCTGCAAGAAAACCTGGTTCTCCTTCAGTTGGAGCATGGATAGTTTTCATCATCTC
The DNA here is from genome assembly GCA_014773175.1 of Lucifuga dentata. Taxonomy (NCBI): domain Eukaryota; kingdom Metazoa; phylum Chordata; class Actinopteri; order Ophidiiformes; family Bythitidae; genus Lucifuga; species Lucifuga dentata. The sequence continues at coordinate 118,226 of VXCM01000392.1, forward strand.
ACAATCTTTTCTTACTCATTGAAGGCAGGGAAAGTTTGGCAATTTTGTGAGCTGTGATGATGGACAGCAGGTCAACTGGTTTACAGCCAGAGTGACTAATGAGAGCCAAGCAGGAATCTTTCATTGACCCGAGCCAGAAGGATTAGGTGAGCAGAGGGATGTCGCTGTAGGAATGGAACCACTGACCAGCCTGACAATTTTGTCAGTTTACTTGAAAGGCTGAAGACTAACATGTTGCTTGCATGTGTATCTTAAACAGCAGATTTAACATGAAAAGGAAAATGGGAGAGAGAAAACACGTCTCATTTTATCGATCAAACTGTCACTCTTCGATACATGATAACCACCGTTACCATCACCCACATCTTCAAACTGCCAAATCAAGCCCAAGGCCCATGTGACCTGATCTCTCCTCATCTTGTGATGCAAAATGCCCCCAGGCTGTTTCATGTAACATGGTGCTCCACACCCTGTGAGGGAAACATTGATCTTTTCTGCATCAATGAATCAGGAACTACAACTTTCGTCTACAGCCTACAGACACAGACAGAGTGGGGGAGAGATAGTGACTTGTGATTTGTTTGTAAAGATCTGTCAAGTTCTCGCAATTGTGCTGTAAGGTGACACTCCCCTGCAGCTGTACTGAGATACACGAGCAGCCACACACACTTTGGCAGCAAGGAGTTACTGACCAGAGCGCATAGTAGATCGACAGCCTCCAGCACCAGTTCCTGATGTCCAATCCTGGCCACGCCGAGCTCCTCCAGGTCTTGATGTGTGATCTTCAGTAGCTGTTCCCCGCTGATTTTCTCCCGCTCAAAGTTGCTTATGTATTGCTGCAAGCTGTCATCCAGACCTGGGTACAAATGAAAGCGAGTTTAAAAAAAAAAAAAAGGGGAAGTCAGACAAAAATTGAAAAATACAGTAACGGTGAGTTATTTCAGAAAGCTAGATGGGGCTGCTGTCAATGCCTACACATAACAAAGATAATGCTAATCTCAGTTGAACCACTGAGTTTGTTGCTGCTTATTTTTAAAAGCACATGTTGTAGTACTGTGTGTCATTGTAGTACTGTATGTGCATATGTGTGTGTGTGCATGCATGTGTTTGTGTGTGTGCATGCACAAGGCAGATAGGGAACAGGTGGGACAGCTATCTGCTAGATAAACACACCATAAACAGAGTAACGGCTGACCCTCTGAGTCCGTTAGGCTGATTAAACAAAGGATAGGTATTCTTATTTTTATGTGCACGTGAGTGTCTGGGTGTGTCAGTAAACGTGCCAGTTTTCCCCTTGCTGCTATTTGGAGTGGAACTGTTACGCTGCTCTGGTCACTGAATATACAAGGATGTCCTTTATAGCAATTTACTCCATACTGAAGTACATGGGAACAAGTTCTTCTATGTGCTTGTTCAATGGTAGACATACACAGTACAGTACAAGGGTAATATTCATTGCATTAAATACACACTTGTACACAAAGTGCCCTTCCAATGTCCACAATGTGTCTCTCAGTGGACCCTCAAGTGGTGCTGTGACAACACAGTGAAGAACTCGCCTTTGTATGTCTCTCTCTCTCTCTTGCTCTCTGTGTATGAGTGTGTGTGTGTGTGTGTGTGTGTGTGTGTGTCTGTGTTTTTCTGTAGCTGTGGGTGTAGCTGTAACCGCCATCTTTCTTTCCATCAAAGAACGCACAGAGATGGGGCAGCTGCAGCTTCATGGCCATGCGTCCTGCTTTTCTGAAAGACCTGTCAGCTGCAAGACANCACCCCACCCCCCACAACACACACACACACACACATGCACTTCTTTACAATATATATTAATAACACCATTCTTTACAATTAGACAAGATATGGCAGATCCATTTTGACTGGCATTGAAGCCACAACAAGCTTTGCTTTTTCACACACGTTACAGCAGATATCAGCAGATATCTGAAATGCAGAGCTTGCAGTCATGAGAGAAGATGCACTGGGTGTGTGCCTGTGGTCACCGAGCCATTTTTGTGAATGGCACCACGTATCGTCAACCCAGCGTGACTCCCAGTCTGTGCATGTGATGCAGAGAGAATGTGCACAAGTCTGCATAAAGGAAAGAAATGTGTGTGCATGTGTGTGTTTCATGGTGGTGAATTGCTGACCTGTGGAGGATCGATTTCAGATATGAGAGCAGACGTGTTAAACTGTCTGCCCTGTATACAGACAGACACTAAGGCAGCTCAGCTTATTTATCTTGCCTCTTTTCAACTCTAACACCAGATTAAAATAATAACATTATTCTGCAATTAAGTAAAATATTGTGTATTTAATGATCCACTGAAAAAAATGCACAAAAATGTATAAAGATTTATAGGAACTTTTACTGAGTTTCTATTTAGCTTTCTAAGTTAGCCCAGACACTTCAACTGTACGTGAATGCAGCTGTTCCACAGTAAAAGCCTTCCAGCGGTGCGTCCTTTCGGATGGAAGGCTTTTACTGCAGACACACAACATACATGTGTCAGCTAGCGTGGAATGCTTATACTTTGCTCAGTAAAAGCTGGTGTTCATCTGTATTTGCACATTTTTCTTGGAACGTTTGTGTCACTGGATAAAACTGAAATATTTCAAAATGAATGGAGTCGTTTATACCTCTGGCAAAGAAAGTCTGGCTTTATAAATCTCTGAAGTGCTGATATTGTGGTCCATCCCTTTACAATGACTTTGTTGCAAGAACTCTCAAAGTAATAATAACAACAAAAAAAAATGTCATGCAGGTCAAGGACACACTCCACCTACTCCCTTAAAGGCCATTAAAATTCCATTACCGTATCAAAGTTAACTCATAATCCTTGAGAAATGTGAGAATGCTCCGCAAGAAGCTTCTGAGAGTTTAAGTCATCTCCACTGAAGCAAAGGGAAAATCTGTTGTGACTGTTTAACCATTAACCTTTACACAAGTCAAGTCCAGTTAGGCTCAGAAGATTTTTCTCATTCCTCAGCAGGACAATTCCCAGGCGAGACTTTAGGGAGTTTTAAGCTTGACCCCTGATTGGACAGTAGAGAGTAAATGAGTATTAGCTCAAACCCACATCAACACAAACACAAGCCAAACACAAATCGCTGGAGTGATTAGATGGAAATGACTGATCCTGAGGGGACAGAAGTTTATCCTTCCTGCTGTATGATCCTCCATGCTGAATGTCCTCAATGACAACAAAAAAAAAAGCAGGGGCACATGGGAAACTTGGAGGTTCAGGTTGCAATAAGGCCTTTTGAGAATGCCTTATAATTTATATCAAGATCACTCAGACAGACACAACTTTGGATGATGGTCTAGAAAGCAACGGTTAAAGGAAAATATCAGTACCTCTGTATAGACAAATTAGGGACCTATAGAGTCCTCTAGGCTATTTTCAGTTTCCTTCCTCAGCAACTGTTTTCTTCCCACATCTTCCACCCCGTCTCCCACGTTTCTTCTCGAGATCAGATCTCAAAGAAAGAAAAAATAAGTTCCAGGTCATTCCAGGGTCACAGCTGATTGACATCAGTTTTTATATGGGACAACTGCTAAGAGTGTGTGTGTGTGTGTGTGTGTGTGTGTGTGTGTGTGTGTGTGTGTGTGTGTGTGTATACATGTGTGAGAGAAAGTGACCTGCGCTGTTAATGGTTCTATTAATGGGAAATGAGAGTAAATGTGTGTTACGTTCAAAATGCATTTCAGTCCTGTTGAATTCAGGAGCCAAACTCTCCCTCTGGACCCAACCACTGACACCTTCTGAATGAGTGCCCTTACAGTGGGCTTATAAAACATTTATTGGAAGTAGATCAATGGGTGTTGGGGTGTGTGTGGAGGGGTATCAATTTTCATTACGGGACTAGAAAACAGTAAAGGAGATAGAGTGTCGGGTTATTGTGAGGACCGTGTGAATACTTTTCAAAAGGCTGAACAGGATGAAATGCTTTGGAGCAGTTTTACGGCTTCAGCGAAGCACTTGGCAAATGTCCTCAAATGGGAGCAAGTGGGCACAGAGGCAAAGACCCACACCAGCAACGTCAAATGCAACCGTATAACCAACAAACTGGCTGGACAAAACCTAGGGACATCGTTGTCTTAGGAATTCCGTTTGACGATGAACTGACTGAAATAAGCCGAAGCCTTGAGCATTTTAACTGTTATTTTCCTAATTGCAAATTGATCAGACTATCTTAAAAGATGCACTGTAAACAACAGCAAGAATCAGGTGACGCAGCAGCAGTAGTAGTAACAAGAGAGTCTGACATATGGTTAAAGAGGAAACTCCTCTAAGAGTAAGAAGAGAGCATCTGTATGAAATCTGTCAATGTCATTAATCAATAAACGTGGAACAGGAGGTTGATTGGCAAATGCCAGCTTGTGTGTATGTGAGGCACCTGCTGTTCACCGTGGGGTCTTTCTTACCACCCACCATCTCCCATCCGGTAAATAGTGATTATGTGTAGAACAGGTTATCAACACAAAAGCTTCGGTGTACGCATGCATGCAAGCACACACACACACACACACACAAACAGAGGCATGTTTGTGAACAGCTGGAAAGCAAGCCTTGTTTGGCCTGTCCAAGTGGATCTCTAGCCCCCCGTTGGAGGCTTTAGGGCTCTGCAGCCTATTTAAAGGCTGTGTAAGCACACATTTTTGGCACTCCAAACAATAGATCCCTTCCTCTTGCAAATGTCCTGACAATTCATAACCTTGTTTCTCATCTGTAGGACAAAAACAGCAGAATGGCTTTTAAGCAGCCATGGATAAATAACTCATGAGCGATTTAGAGTAACAGAAAACTTGTTGGAGAAAAGTCAGCTAGTTAGTACGTTAGATTTGTCACGAACTTAATGAGCTGCCTTGTTGATCAGTTTTTAACAACAATGCTTCAGGTTTTAGTTGCTCATATTTAATTGTTATGGGGTTGATTATAATAGAACAAGAGTCATCAGTCTTTCACCTCCTACAGAAAAAACAAATAAAGCTCTTTCCTCCTCACCCTCCCCCATCTTTCACCCCTCCCTGTGCTCCCAATGGGGGGGTTGCCACAGCCACCCTGTAACACACACACACACACACACACACACACACACACACACTACACACCAGTATCCCCACTAGGGTGGCCACTGGAAAAGCTACTGGGTGTAGAATAGCAACGTCACTGTCTCTCTTACTCTGAACCTGTGGGGAACGGTCAGGAATTTGACTCATTGTTCTCCGCTCAGCAGATCCTTTGTGGGAATTCACAACATTCTGGCACAATGGTCTCTGGCTGAGCCAGGCTGTGCTGTAATTAGAAAGAAAGAAAAACCTCCTCTCGGTGACTGCTAAGCTATCCTCTAATGCATGACTTCACAGGACAACAACAAAGCCTGTACACAAACTGGGCAGGCCCTTCCAGTGGGAACCGGGGACAGCAGTTACACAATGGCACCCTACATCTCTCAGCATGCCGTTGTCTTCATCTGATGACAATATAAAATGTTAGGGTTTTTCATATAAGTCTCCTATCAAAGTCTTAGTTTAAGGATAAAGCAAATCATCTGAAGGTCATTTTTAAATCAGGTAAAGATCTGCTTTATTCAAGTTTCAACACATTGACACCTGTTTCTTAAGCAGTCCTGCAAAAATTGAAAATGTGTTGGAGATACAAGTTTCAGTTATTTAAAAAAATGTAAATAGTGGAGCTGGTTGTCAGATTTGATTTTCTTGCAGTGATGAAAAGATGTAGGATATGGTTAATCTCAGTCATTTCTAGTTCTGATGCTAACCCTGCAGTCCCGTGATTTAATCTTATCAGTACTTCCTTCAGCTAACAAACTGTTTCACTTCATGTACTTTAATGTTAAACACAGACAACTACAAAATGACAGTGACATGTCCAGAGTGGGCTTCCTAAGTGGGGAAAAAGCAGCTGAGCTGTCTGCCTACACAGGCAGACAAAAGCAGCTCTGTCTCATACGGGGTGATGGATGATGACTGATGGGGNGGGGGGGGGGGGGGAGTCAAAGTTCACAAGGCTGTCATGGTTGAAGCACATCAGCAGCTATGACTGCCAGACCCTGGGCTCAGTTAAGCCTCACCTCTCGCAATACATAACCTCAGTCACATTGCTGATACCTCAGCAGATTAAGGAGCTCGAGGTCTTGAGGGTTGAATGGCTCAGTTAGTACCGACTAGAGAGAGGGTAAGAGGTGGGGTCTGGAGGCGATGAAGGTCAGAGCAGAGGAGCTTGGGAAGTTATGAGAGGTATTTTGGCTGGTGCATGGTCTGACACATGGTAACTTCCTGCGACAAGCAGATCAGATGATAGAGGGAGAAAAACAAGACAGAGCAAGAGGGAGAGAGTATAAAAAGAGATGAAGCAGACTGCCACAGGCATGTTAGTCAGCGAGCAACAGTTGATGCCTGAGTTATGGGCATGAAAAATCAGAATAACCAGTTGTCTAGGTCACCGAGTTTAAAACTTGTGCTCTCTGGGTAGACTTCTAGCAAATGCACTTTGTCACCAAACATGTGGCCTGTAAATGGCTACGGCTGTCGACTACTATTCAGTTTTACAGTTCTTCCACAGTGCCTACGCTTTCCTTTCACGCCTGCATTCTCCGAATATTAAGGCTGCTCTGTGACATGATTCAAGGCCTGAGCAAGCATTACCTTCAAGCCACTGATGGTGTTTTATTGTAAAAGGAGACATCAACGTTCAGTTCCATATTACTTCACCTTCAATGATAAAACAACCTCTCCTGAATACAACATGAGACAGTATCAGGAGTACTGTGTGCTGCAGGTACAGTAAGTGAAGCTGCTGCTTGTGTCTTGGACATTAATGGGTGCAGAGGTTGGAGCAATAACCCTCTCAGGCCAACGTAAACACCCATCACTCTCCAGCCTGTCTGCCACCCGTTACCACTAGCATAAACACCAGCTAAAGAAAGCAACAAAGGACCACAAAAATGTCCCCCTCCACCCCCACCCCAACCCTAGTACGTTCTTGTTTCACCACCCTCCACAGTCTTTCCTCTTTCCTGGCCCCTCCAATGTTCATATTGCTGTGGTTCCGCCCATTGACAAGTATCCCAAGATAGCCACAGTCTTTGTGTCTTGAAAGTGCAGAACACAATAGAAACTATCACTTCTGGAATTTGGGAATGGTCTGCTGTTTTCCTGTTTTAATCATAGCAAGTGTTACTGCAACAAGCGGTACAGACACTCTGTGTGGCCCGAGAATAACCACCAAAGATGTCACATAATAGACATCAGTATTTGTGTGTCAACAGGACTTCTAAAACTCCGACTTTGCTACTACCTATACATAATTCCCCTGAGACAAAACTATGATTAAAGACTACCTTTCAAAGACACGAGATTAAAAAAAAAAAGACCAAAAGACAGCGAAGAGAAAAATGAAGAAAAACAAAAAAGGAAAATTGTACCTTTTAAGAGGTGACAACCAGCATCAAACTCAACCCTCATTTCAAAGTCATAGCCATTTAGAAACAAACAGGGAGGCTTCATGGTTTCATCCTATTACATATATGGTGTACGAACAGGGCGGCTCTGCATGCTGATTACAAACCAATTTAACAGCACCATAATAGCTGCCTATGAAAGCCACAATAAAGACAAACAAGGTTTGAGGGAGGAAATGTGTCCCACGCGTTTAGTTTGTCCTAACACAAAGCAAAATCCTATGGGAACAGTGGGATTTAGCAGCCAAGCTAATGTTGTATTTGGACATATTTTCTAGCAAAAACAAAATTATGGGTGCATTGTGCTGTTATGTTTCATGTGAAAACTTGTTAGGATTTTTATGTAACATATGGAGAAAACAGAATGAATATAGAAACAACCTCTTTTCTTCAAGTGAAGATAGCTGAATATTTTTCCTGTGGCAGAGATGGTTTAGTATAGTACCTGTTTCTGATATGGATCCCAATACGCATGCTTGGATAAGCACCTTATAATCGCCATTAATCTGCCATAGAGTAAATCCTCCCTCAAATCAAAAGTCTGTCTGAGAAAGTGGAAAGAAAGGTTTCACTGCCAAGCCAAGCAGAAGATTTCCACGATCAAAACCAACAGCTATTTTATCTTTGAACCCACAGTGGAGGTCTGCTCAGCCTGGCCTGTTCACACGCAAATATCAACTTGTTGCATGCATTCCACCCCAGCCAAACCCAGCAGGGGCACTTTGCTGTGGCAGCACAAAGTGCTACTGGTGATCACCCTTCAGTCATAATGGCTGCCAGCAAAGAGATGAAGCATCTGAAGCAATTGGCTGGTGCTGTAAACAAAGTCTGAGTTACTATAGTGACAGGGTAAGTGGGTAGAGTTTTTTTGGTAGTGGTGGTGGGGTAAATTTGGCTGAAGTGGACTAAGGGAGGGGAGAAGAGAAGAGAAGAGAAGAGAAGAGAAGAGAAGAGAAGAGAAGAGAAGAGAAGAGAAGTAGCAGGAGAACATCCAAAAGATTTACAGCTGGCTTGTGTCCAGGTCAGGGGAGGAAGAGTTTGGGGTCAAAAAGATCAAGAGCATCATTAGCCTGTGAGGACTTCTCTGTGAAAAACCAATAGAAACAACAAACACACAAACAGACACACTGGGAAAAAGACTACACTTAAAACAAAAACTAGGAGAATTACAGCATTAGATAAAGACTTTCCTTGTCTCCTTGACTATTCTCTGTTAAAATGGTAGGTGATCGGAACAAAAACTTGAATGAGACTGTTGATTGGGCAGTTGATCCAGTTTCTCCTGCTATCAGAGGTGGGGGGTNGTGATTCATCTGTAATGAAAGGTATTAGCAAGCCACATCATGTCACCCTCAGACAAGAGATGTAGCCACAAACACACATTCTCCAGTTTGTGCTGTGGTTACTCTACTGATGTACAATGATAAACAAGTTTTACTGTAGTCCAGCATTCAACTGAGAAAGACTATACACACAAATACTCATTAACACACACTAGCCTCTCTCACCACAAAAACAAACCCCGCCTTTTCCTGGTGAGGTTTGTTTGTACTCTTGCCGGCACCTGTTGTGGGTTTCTCTTATGGCCATGACAGATTAAGAAAAGGACAGTCGTGTTATTATAAATGAAAAATGTGTTGTGTGCTGGAAACAGCTAAAATGGGAGACCATCTGCAAACAGAGAAAAGGGCAGGTGAGAGGCTTTCCCCAGGTGTCTGCATCAACAGTGGAGGATAAATACAATCTCCCATGATTCTCTCTTCAGGTCCGCAATCTTTGTCAATAAGGAGTCACCACTCCCTGCTTAAACAAATTCAGGTGGTGTTGAGTGGCTTTTAGAATTCTAATGTGTGTGACCTTTTAAAACCTACATTTTGCTGTGATGTCTTTGTACTGCCTACTGAGTTGAGATCAAGGGAACCAAAAGGTTTTGTTTGAAACCTAACAGGCCAACTGAAGTTTTCTATTTAGAAGTCTGATGTGAAATGCAATTTGTAGGGTTCAGCCTCAAGGAAGTACTTTTCCTGAACCATCCAGAAGATGAGCTACGAGAGACTTTTCCTTGCATTCTCACAGCACTTCAAGTAAAGTGAAGATTATGGAAGTTAGATCGCGTGACATCTACACTGCAAAAATTAGCTTCTGGCAACAATTATCATCTTAAGGGACCACGCTATTGGCTGATGTTGCAGAGTCTCTCATAGCAACGGTATCAGGATATGCTCATCTTTTTATTATCTACTTGCTCTAGTCGCTGTTTCACATTACAAATAATTCTGAGTTACGATAAATGTAGCATGAAGTGTTTCACTGTGTAGGAAAAAGCTAAACTCGAGTAATCAATAATGGCGGTTTCAGGCCTTGTGGTTTTGACCTATCGGTGATGTTTGGTCTTGTGAGCTCCAAACAGTTCCTGAACCATCGGAGAATTACCTACCGTGAAGTAGGAGCTAAAACAATCAAGAAATAGTTCCTGAATCAAAACAGATTTTTGGTTACTTGATGTGAAAGGAAGTTCCTGGAAAGATTCCTGCAGTTCTAAAGGAACTAAAGAGATCCTGTGCTGAGGTACATGTAATTCACCGATCTGTGGTTGTGGACTTTCCTGTGAACTCTCTCGGTGACTTTCAAGAATAATCCCAGTGAAAACAGAAGCTTGGCACCGTTGTGTCACTTTATCAGCTCTATGACCTTTGCTGTAGCAGAGTAATATGAGCCTTTGTGTCCTGGTACCATGTATGCAAACTCTTTCTCTCTCTCTCTCTCTCTCTCTCTCTCTCTCTCTCTCTCTCTCTCTCTCTTACACACATACACACACACACACACACAAACAACTGCAGAGTCACTGTGGGGCTTCTCTTTAATCTTCCAGGTGTTTTAGGTATCCGAGCTAAACCAAATGCTTCCATCCATCCATCTTGTCACCACCCGTAGACGCCACAGTCATAGGATCAGGGTACGTGAAGCCATCCTGATGGTGGCCCTGGGGGCTGATCAATGCACCCATCAATGCTGTGGAAACACCGACTGGCCCATTACAGCTGCCTCGTCTGTCATCTATCTCTAATGTAACCAGTTAAAAAGAGAGTTGACAGACCAAAGACAGTCACAGGCAAGTAAAAACACGAACACAAGCAAGGAGAATAATAGCCTGCGTAGAACACGAATTTGATACCAACACTCATGTCTTCACAGACAAAACGAATTGTAAATTGTGACTCAATAAATAGGTACTCTTAATGGTTAACCATAAAATTTTATGTCCTACAATGGAAGCAGTTTTAAACTTCTGGGAATAGACGGATGTAGGAATTCAATCTCTCAGTCTCTGTTGGGGAAAGGGAAAGAATATGGACTAGTCTGGACATGTTCTAAATAGGCACTTATGTGGCACTCACCCAAAAAGACAGTGCCCAGCTAATCCCAAATGTGGATAACAGTTTGTGAAACTATAAATCACTTCATAATCACAGCAACATAACACTCAATTACACTGTAATCTGGTGGCAAGATGAAAGAGTCTTTTGTGTATTTGGTCAGTGAGAGCAACCATCCACCTAACTAGGTTCTGCATTTTAAATCTTTTTAAACTAATACTGGCCCGAAGTGCTGAAAAAGACGTGTGACCTGTTTTGACTGTTGATTGACAGCACTACTGACTTGATTTGTTAGCAAAGAGAGCAGCTGACTGCATTCCTATCATATTCTGTGGTTATTTGAGCATAACTCCATTAGCAGTGCTTTGATAACAATACCAACACTGCCATACAAGTCCTTTTGTTTCCATGCACCAACATGACTCACAACACAAGCACAATTCTGGCACAGTCTGCAATCTGGGGGTTTTACATATTCAGAAAAGTCATTCACATGACTTTGACAGTCACCCTTCAGGCACAATCATGACAGTCAAACACATAAATGTGAGCATGGGTAGGTGCACTCATTTGACATCCCAGCATGAGAAGCTGGTCAGCGTGCAACATGCTTTTCTACCTCAGGTTAGAGCTTTTTGTTTCCATGACTAAAGGCTGGTTTATGTTTAACACAGATGCAGATGCGGATGCGAGAGTAGGAGCATGGAAAATATGATGTAACTGAGCCAAAACAGCCAACTGCAGAGGCCACTTTTGATGGTCAATTGTGTGGTTGCAATTCGGTGTTTGAAACATGGACGGCGTTTGTTTGATGTAAATGCACCTTAATTGATGATTGACCAAGCAAAGAAGTGCGGAGGAAGGTGAAATAGTTGTGGAGGAAAGGTGAGACAGAGGACAGACAAAACAACAGTGAATAACTTTTTTGTCTTGCAGCCAATGCAAGTAACAACAATTTGTAAATTAACAACTTTTTTTTCTCTTCCTGAACCAGAAACTACGTCTATGGATATTGGGTTTGTTTTTGTGACTTGGGGAGGTTAATCTACTACAACGCCACCAAAAGTCCCAGAGTTGAAGTGTGTGGTTGTCATATGAGAAGCGCGAGAACCATGAATGCCAGAACATGCAGACAGTCCATTCCAGAGGCGTTTGAGTGTGTTTGCATCGTGTCCATGTCAAGCATAAACCAGGCCTAAAGCACTGCACTTTACAGGCCGATGCTCTTAGAGCAGATGGGAGCTAAGTAGCTTGCAGGTCCTGCTAAGCTGAGCTCACCTGGAGATTTGCAATGCACGTTCTAGATTTGAATGAAAAGAAAAATGGTGTAGCATGATTTGGCATGGAGGTTACACAGTGTCTCCCTTCAAGGTAATGTCAAAAGAACCGTTGGATATACATGCAAATAACAACAGTTTTACTGATTAAAATCACGCCGTACACATGAAAGATCACTGCTGTATTTTGCATGAAAACACAATGGCAGCACTGAGAATTCAGCTGTAAAACACAACAGCTGAATTCTTCAATCAGCTATTTTGACCATTTATTCTCCATCTCTTGATCCCAACAGTGACATTAACTATTGATGATTTCTCCACAAGTCTGCATGTGGTGGAGCTCCTGAGGCTAAGGCCGGGACACCAGGCCGTGTGAGAAACGGGCCATGGCAGAGCCGAAAGGAACTAACCACGACCATCTCTTTCAGTCGCCCTCCCCAGGGAGAATCCTCTTACAGCACTTCCACTGAACTCTAAAGGCAGTTTTCTATGGAACGGTAACATGGGGATCTGCCCATCGATGGAACACAATAGCTGAGCTTTAAAAGCTGAATAGCTGCATGACTGGAAACAAGCTGAAAAAGAAGTTTTAACTTTAAGGGATGTTAAATGAATAATGACTTTCAATTGAATGAAATTGTTCGCTTGTTTGTTCCTCTTACAATTGAGGCCACTAGACAGGGTAAAGACTTCTGCTGTGCTACATTGTTAAAGGACCATAGCAGTGATTTTGCATGTTTGAGCCCAATACATAATACCCGCATACGCGTTCGTTTCTGCCAGTCATTTCCAACAACATTTTAGTTTTCATGTTATTTTGCCAAATCCCCTAATCTTTCAAAGATAAATGTTCAGGTGATACACCCACCTTAAAAATTCAGTGTTTCACCTCCTAACACTTACGCATGATTGCACTCTATGCAAACTCTATGCATTTTCTTCTGTAGCTCTGTGTTAGATCAGTTAATTAAGAAACTTCAAAAAAAAAAAAAAAAAAAAAAATAGATGTTTTGTTCACTGTGATGGATTACTTATCTCAAGCACGTTTCGAGTCTCTACAAGTTGATTTTAACATTGTACTAGAATGTACTGAAACCAGTGGCAGTCTGGAAGGTAGGAAAACAATTGTAATATTTACCACTACAGTAGTATATTTTGGAAAATGGTTAGCGGTAATGTAACGTGTGCTCAGGTTGTATTTATTAGGTCCAAATGTGCAAATGTCACCTGTATGGTCCTTTAAGGACCATACATCCTTTTGGATGGATTAAACACCTGTTCCCCTGATGTATACAGCCTACAGCACAAGGGTTGATAAAATAGATTAATGATGCTGGTGGAGGCTATCTAAAAATAGAACCATACTAGTCTAATAGACATTAAACCAGAGGCAGTGGATGCCTTAATAAGGGTGAGATGTCTGCACGTCTGTTCACACTCCATTCCACATCCACTCCAGAAAGTCTCCGTTTTAGACAGATAAAGATCACACATCATAGCACACACTTCACTGTCACCTTTACAGAGAAGGCTGCTGAAGATGCCCATCAGTGAAGTTATTCAACACGTTCACACACGGGTACGATCCTGCTATTTTTCCAATCACACTTGCTCAAAGGAGCAAAAAAAAAAAAAAAAAANAAAAAAAAAAAAAAAAACACATTCATGTCATCTGTCACCTCTTTGACAAGCTAATCACCTCCTTGGCACCCAAGTGCTATTGGAGAGGTGAGACCCAGCCACGCACATTTGCTACCACTTCAATTCTCATGTTTCCATTCACGTGACATCACTCATACCACTTTCACACACAAACCCCGCGTATGGCAAGGGATATGAACACATGTTCAACCTGTGTTTGATGATTTATTCCAGACTGTTAGGCCATGAATAGATATCTGGTCCTCAGATGGGTCTGCAACCATAAACCTCACTAGCAAACCATATAATGGTACGAGATCTTGTGTAAATATGTGCACCAAATTTGGCTTTTCAGAAACAAATTAAAACTGATCATTACAATATTTATAATTCAGATTCAACAGGCAGGCAAAAGTGAAGGCAAAGTGGTTTAAATTTATTTTGGTCACCTTATCAAAAGCAAATGCAATTTATGGGTGACGCTGTTCGCTGTGATGGATTACTTGCCAAGAAGTTGCTGTCAATATCTACTATAAAGTATAACAATCCAATAAAATTCCACAGTAATATAGCAATTCATACCAAATCTTAACACAGACCCATTCACTCTAATGGCAAGCGTGGGTGTTTCCTGTGTCCCTGAGTCAGTCTAAAAGGGGTGTGAGATAAATGCAGGCCACAAAAGCAGCCAAGTTTTACTCCTGACCTCTTGCCTAAAATAAACCCATCACTAAAATTCCCACAGCTAATCCAACTCCTCACCGAAGGCTTTGAAAGTCAACTAGTCTGTATTGGAGTAGGAAAATACTGGAGTAAGTCGAGGGTTTGCTGAGCTGTAGAGTTTTATGTTCGCTCACACTTTGGACTTGTTAAGGAACATTCAGACAGTAGTCGTACGGGTTTGCATGTTTGGAATGCCTTGCTCAAACTTGGCAGTGGACAAGCGGAGAGCAAAAATTGTAAATGAGAAACGATTCAGCTGAGCCAGGACTAAACATTCCCTGAATACTGCCAGCCTTTTATATGAAGCATCGCTTGTGTGGATTCAGGACTATATTTGGAAAATGACAAGCAGGATATCACATCAACATCTGACTTTGTAAGCACGGGTATGTGGGTCACCGCATTAATATATTGTTTCGTTTTACTGATATGAGGCTGCTTCACAGTACAAACACTTGACAAATAAATGCTAAATAATTACTGCCTTTAAGAAAGTGCACAAGCAGTCCTACACATGACATGTGACATTCCAATCACACGACAAGATTTGAGCTTGTGAGGTGCTTCAGGGCAACCTCCCCCATTGCTCAAACAAAAAAACAAGTGTTTCAACTGAAAGAACCAAAAGCCCTTTCACTGGCAACAAACAACCACCAACTCCTGCTTGATCTCCTTAAACAATGCAAGTGATTAACAGTTGCTTCAATACACAAAAGCAGCTCCTATCCTGCTGGGGAAAATAACCTGAGGCAAACCAGAGCAAAGATCCCTGTACGGCGCTTTCGGCAAATTAATTTAACTGCTTTTGTGTGGAAGCCACAAGTTGTGTCTGGCGTTGGTGTCAGTATGAGTCCGTGATGTGGTTTTGTGGCGGTTTGACATGGTTCTGCTTCAGTATGAAGATGTCACACAAGTTACTCTGCATAAGTTTCAGTCTCAGTGGTTACATGCTGTGCGTGGCTGTCTACAGCAGCCATTCATTAGAACACAAAGGATTGTTCTCTATTGACGCTGCTGGCATCTTCAAAGGAGGCATATCAGTGATTTTGCATGGTTAAGCCCAATAAATACTACTCGCATGCAGGTTACGCCACAGACGACCATTCTCCAAAAGCATAAAACCTTATTTTAGTTTCCTGTTATTTTGTCAAATCCCCTCATTTTTCAAAATCAAAAGTTCAGGTGATACACCAACCTTAAAATTCAATGCTAACACCACCTGCTAACACATATGTCTGAATGTAGAAGACAGTAGTTTTTAGTTTCTGGGTAAAAGCCGTTTTCTCCTGGGAGTATATTCCCTGGTGAAGACATACATTTTTTTTCTGTGCAGCTCCATATTGGACCAGTTAAATAAAGTTATTTTGACAAAAAATTCAATAGATGTCATGATCTCAAGCACTTTTCAACAGAAACTAAAGGCAGTCTCGAAGGTAGAAAAAACTATTCTAATATTTACCACTCCAGTAGTATGTTTAAATGGTTGTCAGTAATATAAAGTGTATGCAGGTCATACTGGGCTCAAACATGCAAAACCAAGTCTTCTCTGCCAAATATTTCTACTTAGCATACTTTACTGCTTTATCACAAAGATCCTATACATGACAGTACAGAGCAAGCTTTTATCTGATCTTTTCATAATGCTAACAAATAAAGAAACCAGATCTTCAAAATTTAAAGGGCTGAATTGCCAATGACAATGTAATTTGCCTGGGCTTATGAGATATTATCTTAAAAACATCAACTAGGAATTGAAAGTAATTGTCCGTAATCAGATTGAAACGAGCATAAATTGAAGTTGGTGTACTATGGGTAACACTAGATTATGTAATTTTAAGGTGATTTAATCAAGCATGGAAACGCTCCATCAGCTCACAATTCTATGCATGTATTTCCTCACCTGGAGTACTTCCTCTCGTAAACCGATCTAAGTATATTCAGCTAGCCAAAAATCTATCATGTAAACATACTGGCTGTAATCTGCATTCTTTGACTGATTACCAGTTATCCGATGTGAATGATTAAATGGAAAGTTGCATCTGCAAGATTCCATGTACATAAACTGTGACTGTGTATGAAATTGATACATGACATGTTCCCATGATCTGTCTATTGTCGTTTCTGTCATCTTTGCACAGGTTCTCTGCAAAGCCGATGGATAAAACCTAGAGAGACAACCGCTGAGTCAGACTTTCAGAAGACTGACAGCAAAGGGGTCAGTATACACAACTAATCCTTCATCCAAGCAGGCCCCGGCCAGAACCTTTTCAATGGACACACAGACACTAACCCCTCTACAATCCCCTTCAGCTCCCAACTATAGATGTTAGACAAGCACCGGCAGGCTTGCTTCAATCAGCACCATTACAGCTCCAATTCAGAGCTTTGGGTTTAAAATGAAGGCTCTAGAATGTGCAATACAAGCTTAAAGGACCTACCGGAGATTTTCATGCTTAAGCCCAATACACACTACATGTTATGCTATTGACAGCTCATTTCCAAAGCATAAAACCGTATTTTAGCTTTCCTGTTATTCTGTATTCTGTTATTCTGTAAATCCCTAATATTTCTAAATCAAATGTTCAGGTGATACACCCACCTTACAATTCAATGTTTCACCTGCTAACATGTGTCCGAGTGCAGAAGGCACATTTCTTGGTAAAAGTCATCTTCTCGACTTCCCTGGCGGAGACATATGTTTTCTTCTGTGCACCTCTGTGTGTTGAACCGGTTAAATAAAGTTACTTCAACAAAAAAATTGAATAGTAGTAGTGTTTGTAGTGTTTTCACTGTGGTGGATTGCTTATCAAAAGCATGTTTCAAGTCTCTATAAGTTCATTTTAACAGAACACTGGAATGAACTGAAACCAGTCTGGCAGGTAGAAAAAACAATTCTAAAATGTACCGCTCCAGTAGTATATTTCAAAAATGGTTGTCAGTTACATAACATATATGCAGGTTGTAGATTTTGGGCTCAAGCATGCAAAACCACTGCTATTGTTTCTTTATTGGAAGCAATTTATGTTGTATTTTGGGATGTTTCCAAACTTTCCAATCTTTGCTCTGGTGCTGGCTGTATAAACAACCCATTACTCCCTTTGCTATGTAATATTTACACTGCACTGTCTAACTTTTTGGAATGATCATCGCAGTGAGGCTGTTTCCGTTCGTGCCTCACATACCATTTGGTGTCCCTCACACGCATACCTATGGTGTGACTGAGCTCAGGTTCAGAGAGGAAGGATGTCATTATCATAACAAGCATTCTTTTTAGAGTCGTTTTTAGAGATTTTTCAGACCATAAATATACTAAAACAATAAACTGGATGGTAAAAATTAATCATAGCATTCAAATGACTTCTGAAGTCCTCAAATGACATCAGTGTGGTGAGTGGTTCTGAAACTAAAGTACACAATAAAACAAGTATTAGTTGATCTTTCCTGTAATGTCACTTGAAATACTTTAGTACAAGGCTGCTGTAGTAATCACAGTCCTCTAGGTACTTGCCCAACAAAGTGGTTTAAAAGGTGAATCCTGGGGTGAATTTCTTTTCAGGCAGATAATCAAAAGTGATTACTTTAAAGTTTCTGATATGAAAACGTCTGGAAACGAGATGTTTTAGGATCTGAATCACACGTTTCATTTCATCACTTAATTCAGCCAATACATGTGACTCAGGGTGCAACACAGTAAATAAAATAAAATAAATAAAAATATATTAATACAATGCAATGGGAAGCAACTGCAATGGGAAGCAATTTTATCATGATTATTAAAGCAAACAGCACGGCTGAATTGAAATAGCTAATTTAGTTTGTCCCGTATTTTAAATGAAACGGAGAGAAACTCGGTCCCATTGTTGCTATGCCTGAGAGGAGGTATGTTGTCACACTGGAGCAGTTTCTACGAAACTAGCAGAGATAAGCCGCAGAGCTAACTAACTACAGCATGTTAAAACAATGACAACATTAATGTTCTTATGAGAAAAATGTACGGTTTCTATGAAAATGTATAAATTAATCTTAAACACTCCACACTTAATGTTAGTACCTTTCATCCAGTCGACAACTTGTTTCGGCGTCCACTTCGATATCGGCTCCATAGGTTGCCTCTTTTAACACAATATTAAAGACTAAAAAAAAAAAAAGNAAAAAAAAAAAAAGAGCCAAAATTCAGCGACGTTCGAGGTGTTAAATATAAAAGAAAATCACTTTTCTGTCACATTCTCTTTAACAGCTCGGTGTTTTGGTCTGTTTGTATTCACTCACTCACTGAATTACTCTCACACGCATGACTGGAGACTGAGCACAAATCCCACAAAACTCCACACCGCCCGGCGGCCAGGAACCGTGCTGCCTTCACTGCTACCAAGAATATCAAAATTATGAGTTCTTGAACATATGAATCGAAGCGAAACCTGGACTTTTAGCGGCCAACATTCCTGACCCAATTTAAACAGTACTATTAGAGTACATTACTTTTTAACATTCATTTGCCTTATCTTTTATTTCATTTTTCTACATGCAGCCCATATGGCTAACTTCGATTTTGAAAATGGGAGTTTGCGAGGATTAGCTGAAGGCAGCATTTAATATGCAGTTTCTAGTGTTTACTTCCCCTCATTTGAAACTGGAGGCATGTGCTTATCAAAAAGCGTAAGATATTCAGCTTTCTTTGTCTCTGAAAAGCAAACAAACACGTGATTAGCACATAAGTCTACATTTTAAATGGCGGGTTACTGTTCAAAATAATTACCATATTTTTCTGCACACCTGAATCATGTATTAGTATCGTTACTTTTGCATTATTTGTTTAATTGCTCTGCATTTTGCATTAAACTTCCACAGTATCTCAGTCTCTAATGGAATGACATTCTACATGGTTCACTACAAAATGAGTTTTTTTCAATCGCATCTGCAGTTATGCTATGAAGCATCATCTGAGATAAAGCAAAATGACATTCCTCGTGATCTACGTATGACTCAGCAGCGCTCTCTGTTGGCAAACTAATTCTGCTCTCCACTAAAGTGATCCACACGCACACGTACACACACACACACACACACACACACACACACACACACACACACACACACACAGGTAACAGACGTGCACACAGTAACACTTCACTTAAGTACACAATATTAATTGATATGGAAAATATTCTCAGTTCTACAACTTAATGTAATAGGTTGCTGTAAAGAAGTCTCAAGGCTCTTAAAATGAAAGGGATTGCTGAGAAAATTCAGCTTATTTGAATGACATTAAAATAAGTAAAAAGATAAATAGAAAGGTAAAGCTTGTAATGTGAGAACTTTGGTCTGCAATTCCAATTTGAGTGATTTGGGGGTTTTAAACTTTGATGTAATTCTTTTGAAGCTTATTGGAAATAGACTTTCTCTTAACACTGACAGAATAAGATATATGACCCTGCAAAATTAGTACATTTGACCAAACATCATCTTATCTGTCTGGTCTTGGCTGTACAGTGATACTTGTAACGTCATGCAGACCTCAAGAATGATGATAGGGATTACAGTGATGCACTGATACACTCTCATATCAGTAATATAATAAGACTAAACAGGTGGACGTGGTTTAGTGTATTGGCTAAAAGATTAGAAAGTGGGAACGGTGCTTTAATGAAACACGATGGCCAATCTCAGATCCATAACTTTGCATCCTTTCAGACTTCAGTTCATTTCACTTCACTATCAATGACTCCTGACTCCAGCCATCGTGTCACCAAGTATGTGTGACATCAAAAACAAAAAAGCATGGAATGACTCACTGAATTATCTGACGTTATATGGGACAAGATTATGGTTATAATGAAATTTTGCTGTTAACAGCAGACTGATTCAGATCAAAATTTTCTGTCCTCTTCTTATTAAATCTAGATTGCACAAGATTTACTCCTCTTTCTCACCACATTGGTGAAACAGAACCTACTGGTTCTTCCCATCACTTTTTAGATTTTGCACCAACACCTTTGATAGGTATTCAAAATCCTCTTTTTGTTTGTTTGTTTGTGTTTTTTGGAAGATCAAAATATAGTCTATGCTTTCCCACAACTATGCAGCAATCCTTGATGCTTGGGATGATAGTGACCAACATACTTACAGGAATTTACCCTGCTCTCCCTCCCTCCCTCCTCTATGGATGGTCAAAATGATCTTAGTCATACAAATGGAAAGGCCCAGGTTCCTGCAGCCTAACTTTCTTATCTGGCAAACATTCCTTAATTACCCAAATGACTCTAGGAGCATATGAGTAATTGGCCTTCTCTAATCTGTTATGACCCTTATCTGAGATGTAATCTGTAGCACCTTTTAACATTTTGTACAATTTGGCAGCTCACTTTCATTCTGTTTTCTTTATGTATGTTTGTATAACTAAGTTATTTTTGTCAGCTTTTGTATTAAAAAGCTTGAAAATAAAATACTTTTAAAAATCTGGAGCCTCTTTTAAGGAAAAAGAGATTCCAAAAATTAGAATAAAAGGAAATTCTTGGTAATATGTTTACAGTTTGCTATTTGTGATGATCCCTGACACAAAGTAACCTTTGCTGCTCATTGTTTTCTACCTGAAACACACCTTTCTTGTGTGAATGCCAGCCCTTCCCATCATTCTGTAACTGAAGAGCTGGAATCTGCTGCAGATTAAAACTTGACTGGTTATTAAACCTGCACACACATCAATTTGCTGTCAGGCAATAAAGTAAAGCCACAATATGGAGGTGCACAATTTTTGCAGCTTTCTCCTTTCTTCCTTGTTGGAACATGTCAAACTCACGTAGTAGGACCCAACAAAGAAATGGTGTGCATTAGGGTCCTGTCTTTAGACTAAAGTTAATTCTCAATATTACCTCCAATTTTGGGTAATTTTGTTGATGGCTGGCAAGCAGATACCTGAGGTAAGCTTTTATGGAGAATCTACTGAAATAACAAGAAAGAAAGAAAGAAAGAAAGAAAGAAAGAAAGAAAGAAAGAAAGAAAGAAAGAAACTGGGAATGAGTGTGATTAATACAGTATCATGTATGGTAAAGAAATGGAGCAAAGGTGCATCTATAAATCACTGCAGGTCCCCATACGTTTATTGTTGTTTACAGAGAAAATGTGTCTCATAAATCGTAGCAATCGTCAAAGAAATAAGTGTTTCTCAATTTTCTGGAGTTTGAGTGAACGCTACAATGTGGACGACACATCACAGACTTAGATATGGTCATTTAACAACAGTTTTACTTTTAGTCTCCTCTAAGACAAGAGTTACATTGCTGCTAGGAATCCCAAACAGTGGCCGAGGGAGTTGGAGCCATGTTCAATTCTCCGGGTAGTGGGCTGGAAGGAAGGGGATTTGGGTGGTGTGGAATTCAAGGGCGGTCCTCCCTGATAGGATTAAGTGAATCATGGGATTGTTGTTGAGGTGAAGTGGAGTGATGGGGTGTGTTTGCTCTGCTCAGGAAGACAGGGTCAAGGCTTTACTGCATTAGTGAGGCAGGAGGAGAGACCACCAGATGCAAAAGGCAGGAAAACACTATTAACTCCTCTTGCTCTTTCACATTTGGATTTCAGAAATTATTCTCACTTCCTCTTGCAAAAGGTCACTTTAGTTCATTCCGATGACCAAGCACCAGCATGACTAACTTCTTTATTCCCAGCTCACAAAACAATAAAACAAGGACATGTAAAGCTAAGCAAACTCTGCGTGATCTTTTTTGCATTCTGAACTGACATTTCAGACTCAAAACACAGGAAGTTCAGTTTTAGCATTTGTATATTATTTTATGACCTACATCAAATCAGACTAATAATACCATATAAGCAAATGCAGGGATGTGAAACATCAGCACAGGAAGTTATCCACTTCCCTATATAAGATGAAGGGATGAAGATGTTGTTTTAATCTGAACAGATCCACCTCCTGCTCTTAACAGGTTTGCTGTATAAACACTGAACAAAATCTCCCATATCCTGTAGCTCCATTCACATATACATACTGAAACCTTTTTTTTTGTCATATGTCTCCACATGCTGTGCGCCATATGTTAAGGTCACATCCATGGGTGGCCATATTTTGTGCATTTCTTGCACAACGGAGCAGATCTTGCATTCTAATGTTGTTGCAAGAACATAAGCAACTCCAGCTGTTTCTAAAAGAATCCATACTGACATAAGCACCAACTTTGGACTAGCAATGTCTTGATGTATTTTTGATATTTCCAGGTCAACTTATAAAATAATAGGGCGTGAAAGTGTTGAACATTGCTTCTTGTCATCCTCCTCCCCATTGGAGACAAGTAGACCAGATCCTGCACATTATTATGGATTCTATGAAGCCTCCTTGCAGTGTGAGGGAGGGCTGCAGGCTTATATAAAGAGAGCAGTGTAGCAGGAAATACACAGAGGGTCCTGTGTGTTGATGCTGCAAGAACCTCTTATGGGCCTTTTGAGTAAATATAAATTTTTACCAGAATATGGTCAAACATGTCCACATAGACGACATACGCTTATTTTTTGATGTTGCAAGCAAGCACATTTCCACCAACTGGAATATATTGTGTTGGCAAGTGCTTTATTTTTTTTTAACCATAATCTACATCTCTAAACATATTTGCTATGTAGAATGTTTTTCACAGTGTATGGGTAACCATCAGATGTGCAGACTTGAATTAGCCCCCTATTTTAATTACTAAGTCAAGAAATACATATTATTACTGCACTAAATGTGTTGTTTCTTTGAAAGGCAGTAAATGCAGATAAACACATTAGTCCATGAAATGAAGTCTTAAGAATTTTACTACCGTGAAACACCAAAAGATAGAATATGGTTCAAGGGAGCATTTAAAGGACATTCTGTACATTTGAAGGGTCTGTGGGTCTGGCATTGAGGTACTCCAGAACAAAGACCTGCAAAATTTTGTTGAGGTTCTGAATAGTGGAACGATCGAGGTTCTGCTCGTTGTCATCAAACGTGTGCCACACGGATGGGAAGGGGGTAGCAATGAGGTGGAGGATATATACACCTGACAGAGGGCAGAAGGAGAGGATCAGATAACAGACTCACACTCTCAGAGTAATGAAATGTGCAATCAATGTGTTAGTTTTGCACATTTACCTCTGTTTAGGAATGGTATGTGATCATCTTGTACATGACCAACAGGTAGACTAGGCCAGAAATATTGCACGTCATTAGGATGATCCACAAGTTCGTCCATGGAGTGCAGACGGCGCTCTGAGGATTTAAGAGGGAGGAAACAAAGAACTTAAAGAAGTATAATTTACAATGTGACAAATGATTTTGTGATTTTAATTATTGATCGTCAGCACAGCGGCCACATTTTGCCTCTGGTGATGACGATCTGTCACATGACTTCTTCTTCTTCTTCTTTTCCTTTCGGCTTTTCCCTTCAGGGGTCACCACAGCGAATCATC
>VXCM01000393.1:0-17613 GCA_014773175.1 Lucifuga dentata
TTATCCTTTGGGAAATGATTGTCAGTAATATAACATGTATGAAAACTGAATATATTAGGCTCAAACCTAATTGCAAAATAGATGGTGTGGTCCTTTAAAATAATTTGAAAGAAGCTGTAAAAAATGAAGATATTTTATTTAACTGTCCAGAATCCTGACATGAGTTATGGATGATTCTAGATTCATGTAGAGAAGCTGTAGTGGTTCCAGAGATTATTAGGAAATTCTAGATTATTCCCTGATGTTCTACAAACTGATGCCTCATATTTAAAAGGCAGAGATTCAATCTCACAGTGGAAACTTTGATGAGAAATCACTAAAATAGTGTTATTTATCATTTAAAAACCCTTGAAATGATAAACAAAACATCTTAAAATACATTTTGATGTTTGTTTCATATAATAAAAAAATACTATTATTGAATAAAATAGCAAGGTTGAATGACATGATTCTAAACTTTTGAGCGGTCGTGTGTTGTCGCTTAGGATAAATGTCTGCTAAAGATTTTCAATGTAAAATACAGAGAGGTGAAAGATTTTCTCGCGTTTTTATCCTTTGGGAAATAATATGTGTATGAAAATTGAATATATTAGACTCAAACATGCAAAATAAGTGGTATGGTCCTTTAAGAGAAAAATAATGGGTGCAATTCCAGCGTGCTCCAAAGGGTTAAATGCGCATTAAACGTATATATCACCAATAGTTGTTTTCTCACTTCATTGATCTCCCACAAATTCCAGCATCTGACACTCATCAGGCGGTTTTCCTGTGGGTGGCATTAAGCGGCGCGCTGAGAAACGGAAGCTGAGCCATGAAGTCGTGTCGCCGCTTAACTCCAGCGAAGACGTTTCATCATCTGATACTGGATTTTCTAAATCGGTGATTATCTAAGTCAATTACACCAGCATTAAGAATGGTGTCACTTCAGTTAATTCCATCATTTCCATTTTCTCCATCTCCTTTAATAAGACGATGTAACTACGCTCTTCATCTGTAACTCTCCTCTTCCCCTTCCTCTGTCTTTCATCATTTTTCTCTGGCTGTATTTCACTCTCACTTAATTCCATTAGGCTTCTTTTATTCTCTTGTTGCTCTCATTAGATCCAAATTTCCTCTATCAATCATTCCTCTATTATACTTCTAATACCAACCCTGCCCTTACATTTTCTCCCTTCTCCTCCCTAAGCGTTTTTGTCTTCCTTTTCTTCATTTAATCCCTCAGTTCTTGTATTTGCAGCCACTCATTGCATCTGTTTCATATCATTTGTTGGGTCTCCCTCTTCTTCTACCACTCTTCTGTCCTCCATAATTCCCTTTTTCATCTTCTGCTTCGGCCCATGTGCCTTTCAGTCTCCATACAACGCTGTTATACTCTTGAACAATCCATAGAATTAACTATTTCTAGGATTTATAAAGCTTAATTTCGTGATCCAAAACAGGCTTCTGCATTTTCAGAGCATGCATCAGTGTATGAAGATGTCCACACATGACCCTAATCTGCACATTACTTGGCAAAGTTGTGATTACTGAACCAGAATCTACATGAAATAAAGAGAAAATCAGAAACATACACGTTTTCAACCACAGAATATATTACTGTTCCATGTTAGCAAAAACACAATGCTAACAGATATCCTTTCTGTTTGCTTGCTGCACATGGTTTGAGCCTTGGCAAGGTGTCTGCATGCAAAAAAACAAAGGAATAAATCTTCTAAAATCTTCAGTCTATACTCCCTCACAGCGATTTTTATTCTGCCCGCCATCCCCTCGCCTCGCCGCTGCTCGTTATACCTTAAAGGAGATTTCAGTAGTCATGGTGAAGCCGTGAGTGATGACCGGCTCTTCTTCGGTGGTGCGACCTTTCCAGCAGTCCAGTTCAATGCAGCGGCATCCTGACAGGAGAACCTGCTTGTACATCTCGACCGAAGAGTTTCCTGCAAGCTGGCCAGCTACATGCACACACACACACACACACACACACACACACACACACACATGCACCTCATCAGGTAGCTGTAATATTGATCCTGCAAAAACCAGGGTGTCCACAAAAGCAATGCTAAAGCAAAACAGCATGGATGAAAAGGATGCGTTTGCTATCTGAAGCAGGAGAATCTCGTCACCTCGTCGCCATTAGCAAAGCAATTATCTCTTCACATTAGCAGCACGATTCCTGCAACATGGTGGGAACTGTGTCAAACTGTGAGACAGATCTGTGTTCCCACTTCAGGTGGCATCATCATTTCCTTCCTATTCATCGTTCCCTTTCTTCTCTCTCTCTCTCTCACCATGTAAGTACATCAATGGGACTGAATAACTGCTGTCAGTATAATTATTGTGCTGTTTAAAAATTGACCTTCATTGAAGTTTGTGAAACTGCGAGGACAGGCATTTACTCAGCATGTTGCACATTTCTGTTGATTTTTTTTTTTTTTTTAAATCACCACGTGTCACTATGAAAACGTGAGGGAAAAACAGCCTCTGTGAGAAGAGAATGAAAAACCTGCTGTTTGTGTTTCCTTATTTCCATGAAGCTGACATAGCAGAGAAATTCCATTTCTTCCATCACTGGAAAAATCTGATCCACTTGAAAGATTCAATGCTCTTCAGTTTCCCCCCCCCAGAATAGATTTGAATAGATGAATTCTAATATCCATAGAAAAGAAAATGGTTTCTGCATTGTGCCTGCCAGCAGCCAGTTTCTGTGACTACCAGACTAAAGGAATATTTAACTCATGAATATCAATGAACTGACTCCCATGGCATGACTTGATTGGATAACCTCTCCAGAGGTAACACAGGAAGCGGGGCCTGATATGCACCAGCGCGTTTGATTGACTGACCTGTGAGGTAACGTCGAGTGTGTTCACTTGTGAGGCTGTAATTGTTTCTAAATGAACAAGTGATCTGTTCATGTGTGCGAGGCTGAGCACACAGCCGGTTACATGTAAAACTGACAGGAGGATGAGACAGAAAGAGGAGAGTTTATGTACACAACAGTCTTTGGATTTGCGTCTGTGTATGTGTGTGTGTGTGTGCGTACCTGTGAGGTATGTGTTGTGT
This sequence comes from Lucifuga dentata, assembly GCA_014773175.1. Classification (NCBI taxonomy): domain Eukaryota; kingdom Metazoa; phylum Chordata; class Actinopteri; order Ophidiiformes; family Bythitidae; genus Lucifuga; species Lucifuga dentata. The sequence goes on from VXCM01000393.1 coordinate 3,064, forward strand.
GAGGAGTTGATGAAATAGTGGGAGAGAGGAAGAGTCATGTCTTCGCTCTGGTCCAGCTTCTCAGGTGGAATGATGCTGTTCTCGTCTCCACTCAGATACCTGGCGAAGCCTTCCACTGAAATCTGACCTGCACAAACACAGAACACACACACACACACACACACACACTGCAGTGTGTTAACATCACAAGCTTCAAATTACATTTTTTCAGACAAAAACCTGAACTCAAAATCCTTTTTCTGCACTGCATATATTTTTTATTGCTCAAATAAACTTCCTCCTGCAAGATATCCTCATCATTATACTCACAAGTATAAACACACACACAACACAACACAACACAATACAACACCCACTCCCCCNCCCCCCCCCCCCCATGCACCAGGACTCCCAGTAGTGTCTGTATGCAGTTGCAGTATTCTGTAGCTTCTCTTTTGAATTGTGCAGCTCTAAAGCAGGAATAATCCATAAAATCCACCAATCTCAAAGAGCTGAGGTCAATAAATCTCCTGTTTCAACAGATATTTGCATTATTTTTCATTTTTCTACACTACAGGCCAGAAGTTTGAGGCCACCCCCAGATTTAAAAAAGAAATCATCAATACACTGTTTGTTTTACAATTTATTGCACAGGAAATGACAAAAATACGTAAAATAAATGTAAGTAATTAGTTTTCAAGAAGAATTAGTCACATCAAAGCACTTTGAAGTCATTTCAGGCTCAGATGTTGGTTGGTTTGGTCAAAGTAACCCCCTCTGGCCAATCAGAATTCTAAAACCTTTTGCTTCTCTTTTGAATGGATGTAATTTTGGCATCATTTTGATGAATGTTTTGTATTATTGTCCTGTTGAAGAATGAAATTCTGACCAATAATTGGTAAACCGGATGGAATCGCGTCTTCTTTTTCTTCATAATTCCTTTAAGTTGGACCACGTCAATGCATATGCTATTGCTATTGCTACTGATGCTATTGCTATCTGCATCACATAGCAATAGCATGAGCAGACTGTGTAGCACGTTAATCCAAAACGATGTGGGAGAAGGCAGACAGCAGGAATAGAATGTTAAAACACATCAGCACAGAGCTGGAACACAGCAGGAGTGCTGCACTAATACAGACTGATGCCTTCATGAAAAATCATTTCTGTAGCCAGAGTGGCTACATAATGTGCTACTGTTGACTAATGCTTCTTGAAAACTAATTAGTTACATTTATTTTATATATTTTTGTCATTTCCTGTGCAACAAATTGTACAACAAACAGTGTATTGATAATTTTTTTTTTAAATCTGGGGGGGCCTGTAGCTCCGGTAGCTTCCTCTCGCATTTGCTACGATCATTATCTGCATCTAAAAAACCTGAACTGAAAGGGAAAAAAAGACAACAAAAGGAAAAACAAGAAAAAAGAAAAAGAAAAAAGAAAAAAGAAAAGCAAAAAAAAGAAAAAAGAAAAGAAAAAAGAAAAAAGGGAAAAAAAGGAAAAAGAAAAAAGAAAAAGAAAAAAGAAAAAAGAAAAGAAAAAAGAAAAAAGGGAAAAAAAGGAAAAAGAAAAAAGAAAAAGAAAAAAGAAAAAAGAAAAGAAAAAAGAAAAAGAAAACAACGCTGAACTGTCTTCATAGTTGCTCTTTTCAGGTGTTATTGTGCATCAGGATCACGCATGGAAATTTTTTTTTTTTTTTTTTGCTGTGCTTACTGAGCTCATATATCTTCACACCAAGTGCAAAAGAAATTTCCTGAATAAATAAAAAGCAGCAGATAAAAAGCTTACAACTCCTACAATCCAGCCACATATTTCCATACACACACACACACACTGCGACCACAGAAGCAAAACAATTACAACCTCTCCCAGCATATTGTCCATCTACTTGCACACACACACACTCTCACTTGACGTTATGCTAAATATGCTAAGTGATGCAGACTCGGCGGGTGCATCAGGTCCCTCTGGCCAGATTATGCTAATTAATGCGGCGCTGCCCTCCGCAGAGTTGCTGGACTAATTAATGCTGCTGCTGTCTGTGACATCTGAGCTCAGTCGCACTCAGCACCTGACTCCCTACCGACTGCAGGGACCTCCCTTTGTCAGGCTGAGCCAAATCCTCAGGTACTACACACACACAACACACACACAACACACACATGCACAGTTTTCCCCCAGCTCCCAAGACATCTGCAGGTCAGACAGGGAAGAATGGTGTTAACACGGCTGGGATTAGAGGTTTAACTGTGTGAGAACCTACAGCTGCTGCTGTACAGGTGATGTTTGATGTGAAAGGACACAATGTGAAGAGTTACCGAGAAGTCAAATAATAAAAACTTTGTGGCCAAGGAGTCTACTTTGAAACTGGAGTGGAAACTTATTGATCCACATGTGCAGCGATCCGATATTGATGATAACCTGTAAGTCACGAATGAATAAAATCTGATGACGGCGCTTCCTGCTTCGCATGAATATGCGATTAAATGCCAGCAGCCACTCTGGATGTATGAGCCTTCAAGTGTCTCTTTTCATTTTGCATTTTATTCATCTGCCTTCAAACGATGCTGGCACGTCTCGGCGAGCACAGACTGGAGCAGCCAAAGACGATGACAGTGCAGTGTTGCACTAAAAAGAAGAATGAAAGGTAGAATATTCATAAAATTCTAATTGGAAAGACAGACTAAGAGACTGATTAAAACCAAGAGATATAAGGATATAACTTATTTAAATAACTGCTTCCTGAATAATACCAATATAATAATGCTTTGTGCGTTTTGAAGCATCTTGCTACTCTGTTGAGACAAACATTCATTTCCAGATGTTCTTTCACTGCAATGCAAAAGCACATTAAGCATCCAGAACCTTAAATTTCGGTACGTTTGGATATGCACCTGAGTGTCCTTGAGAGATAAGAAATGTGTGTGTGTGTGAAGGTGGCATGTGGAGCGCTGGACCACTCGGCCGAGCAGATGGCAGCACTTCCTCCGGCTAGATAAATACTTCACGTGGGGAAATCTGTCACGTGGATGGAGAAGGGAAGGCGTCCAGAGCGAGCGGGACAGGATGAACTCGCAGCATCACAGGGAGCTTCAGCAATAAATCACCAGCTACTCCAACTGTACATTTGGCTTAAAAGAACTACTTGTTTTTATTTTGTCACGTCTGAAGAGTCATAAAAGTAGATAACTCACTCAGGAGAGATTATTAAAGTCCTACTCGTGCTCTGCTTGAGTCAGTCTAGGTCAATGTTGTTTCAGTGTACTGACAAATGGAAAATGATAATGATAAACAGCCTTCTCTGCCAGCAAAGATTTTGATTTTTTTTATATTTTAGAATAGAAACGCGATTGAATGCTATCTCTAAGCTGCAGATCTGCAGATAATAGCAGCAGAAATAACACATTTCATTGGGCTGTTGCCCTTAAAGCCAGACTGAAGTTTATAGCAAACCAGACTGTGACTCTACGCACAATAATTCCTGTGACATATTTGTATTTTTCTCCCAGCACATGGTCCTTCTCTGGCATTACGCTGGAAAAAAAAAAGACAAAAATTACAACTAACTTTAATATAATTCTGAGGATGGAGAGTTTTGTACTGCTGGTGAGAGCCGGGGATGCAGGGAAGCTAACGATTGTGCTCTGATTGATCATGTTCACACTGGCCTCTCCTGCTGCAGTCTGAGGAAGATGAGCTCCAAAATATTTCCATCACCATGATGCAAAGAAAGCATTTAAAACTCCAGATGAGCTGATGATCACCAGCAGCGACAAGCTGAATCTGACTGGCTGGAAGAAGCCTCCACGCCTTCAGCAAAGCATCTCCATAAAGCTAATCATCCCTCACATTCTGAGGCTAAGCAGCAGCTACTGTTATTTTTGGGAAATGCCCTCAGGACAAGTTTTGCATCGTTTAATAGTAAACATGGTTATCTATGTTACACTTAGTTTAATACAATCTATAACTCATGATGGGTCTTAGCTTATTGGGATTATTGTGATTAGGCTTTAAATACACAAATTATTTAAACAGATGGTTTGTTTAAACAGGATTTTTCCACAGCTATGAAGCACAAGACATGGCTGCCTCGCGCTGTTGCGTGTTGTGTGTGCGTGTACATGTGTCAACATGTGCATAGCAACAGTGTGACAGTGGGTTCTCTACACCAGTGGACGCTGCTCTCCAGTTGCCACTTGCCATTTGTTCAAGCTCTCCTGAAGCACAAACACACCTCCTCTCTCCATCCTTCCATCTCATTCCTCCTCTGTCTCTCTCGAGTCAACAACTCGACTCGTTTTAGCCAAAATAAAATGCTTTATGACTATGGAACGCCAAATGTGCCAAAATTAAATAAATAAAAACAACATCATCATTTTTATCATGAAATCTTATTTCATAATAACACTTTTATTTCATAATGCCCCGTTTTTCAAAAGTGTCTCTTTTATTTCCTATCGCCGTATTTCATCATGTCTTATTTCATCACGAGATTTGAGGCCAGTGGGCGTGGCCTTAAGCAGCTCCATTGTTCCGGGTTCCAGACAGTAGTCAGTGAAGGCAGACAAATTCAAGTCAGAAGTTCTACTACAACGATTAAACTGTCACCAAATTCAGTTTTGTGGTTTTTTCATGCGAATAAGTAGCTGCTTAGAATTCAAATATATGGTCAACTGATTAAAATAAAGCTGAATTAAAAATTGTTTTAGACGTTTTCGGAGACGGGAAGCTCTGCTAGAGGCTCCCAGCAATGAGCTGACCGGTCATCCCCGTTACCATGGTGATAACAGTTAACTGTAACTAACATTACACACTAACCAGGCAAAATAATAATTTAACTTTAGATAGAAAGTTTCTGTTGTTTCAAATAAATGAACGAATATTAGAATTTAACTCCTGATTTGTGTGTTAGAGAGAGAGAGAGAGAGAGACCAAACCAATTTTTAATTCAGCATTATTTTAATCAATTGACCATATATTCTAATTGTAAGTAGCTACTATCTCGCATGAAAAAAACTCAAAACTTAATTTGGTGACAGTTTAATAGTTGTAGTAGAAACTTTTGACTTGCCTGCCTTGTCTGCAACCAGGAACAAACGATCCGCGTAAGGCCACACCCACTGGCCTCAAATCTCTTGAAGTCTCGTCATGAAATGCGCCATGATATAATATGGTGATCTGAAATAAAAGAGACATTTTTGAAAAACGGGGCATTATGAAAAAAAGTGTTATTATGAAATAAGATTTCATGATAAAAATAATTTTTGCATAGAGTTATTTATTTCATAATGTCGTTCTTATCTATTTAATTTTGGCGGATTTGGCGTTCCATATATGATGGTGTTGTGTGTGTGTGTGTGTGTGTGTGTTAACAGACTTCTAACATTCCATTCCTCGGCACCCCACAAGGTCGCCTCGTTTTGGCCGGTGTGCAGCAGNACTTCTAACATTCCATTCCTCGGCACCCCACAAGGTCGCCTCGTTTTGGCCGGTGTGCAGCAGGACTGTTGCTGTGGTAACGCCCCTGCCGAGTTCATTGGGTGTGACGGTAGAATATGAATACACTGATACCGCGTGTGTCGCTTTATGGATGACTTGTTTATGTAAAATGCTGCTGAGCATGTGTGCATGCGTGTAAAGGCGACACGGACCTCTCTGAGCCAGAGCGGCGTTGGGTTCGTATTTGTCCACCAGCAGCTGCACCTGCTCAGGTTTGAGAGGAGGGTAAAGAATCTCGTTCAGACGAGGGTCTCGCTGTTTGTTGTTAATGAACTCTGTCATCTGCTCCACGGTGAGGTATGGACGGCTCTTAGCTCCCCTAAAAGGAGAGGAGAGGAGAGGAGAGGAGAGGAGAGGAGAGGAACAGGAAGGCAAGAACAGCAAGTAGAAGAAAAGAGCGGAAAACATGCAAGAAGAGAGAGCAAAATCAGAATTCCGAAATTGCGAAACGAGGAAATGAAAGGAGGAGATGGAGAAGGGGAGGAGTGGTAATTAAAGCAGGGGAGAAGGAGGGCAAACACACTCGCAAAGGAACTGAGGATTAAATGTTGTGTTGAGTAAATTATAAGACTTGATTAAAACAGCTTTCATTTCTGAGCTTATTGCGCTAAATTAGCATCTCCATATCCTTCTGGCTCTCCTGCCATCTCACTTAAGTGTGATTAAAATCTAGATTTATGACTCGCCGCGGCCCGGTCATGCTGGCGTGCTGCCTCAGCTGATGGCCTGAATCCCTCTGGACTGAGCAGCAGTTCTGCCTCTGAGGGGCCACAGACCCAGACTTGGGGGAGTCGCGGCCAGAGCCATTACAGCACCTTTTGCTACGCTAATTAACTCCTTGCGATAGCTCTAAGGCTGGATTCACATGCTAAGCGTTAGCGTTGCCGCTGACTTGGGTGTTCAGCATTCTGCACAAGTGGAGTCTGAGCAGCGCCGCTCAACCTCGCACTGACAGGAAGCGCTTGTTGCTAATGACAATTTANTGGAGTCTGAGCAGCGCCGCTCAACCTCGCACTGACAGGAAGCGCTTGTTGCTAATGACAATTTAATGTTTACCATGGGCTGTAAAGGCAGGATGTAGCCTAGACGTGATCTTTGCACATTTGTGGTTAAAGTCGGATTTCGGTTTCTACTCGGTTAGCGACATGGACATCGCAAAAAAACAAAATGCTCTTCTTATTAGGAAAAGTGAAAAAAAGGTGAGTGTGGGTGCATGAAACCTCACATTTCAGACATTATATTAACAATTTCCAAACCTGACGTCCCTGTCTGACTGCTGACATTTTGCCAAGCAAGCACTTTTTTTTTTAAAATCAAATCATGATACAATATAAGCTCCTCCTCCATTGTTGTGGCGCTTCTTGTTACATGACATACAGCAGTGCTCTGATTGGTTGCGCGTTGGAAAGGTCAAAGTTCATTTAAATGAACTTTGAGCACCGCGTCAAAATGGAGAATCTGAGCATCACACACGGCGCTCAAGGTGGCGTGACACGACGTTAGGAGTCACCGCTCAGCTTCCAATACACAACAATGGAACGCCCAGGTCAGCGCAATGCTAACGCTTAGCATGTGAATCCAGCCTAATAGGCAAAAGCAGGTGTTTTAAACCTGCAATGCCGCGTCGCCCCATCAACGACGGCAGCCATTATCTGGCTGTCAGTTTGAAAAGTTCAACAGATGGCCATAAATCATCTGGTATCATATTAATCACCCTGGCATTGTTTGAGCTGTCTTTTCTGACTGATATACTTTGGAGGAGGATTACTTCCTGAACAGATTCATGAAGGCCGGACACTTGAGGGAAACGTGGCTCTTACACGTCGGAGAAGATGTGGTCCAGCTCGGCCCGCGGGCAGATGTTACTCAGAAACATGTTGTAGACCTCTGGTGTGAAGTCTTCCTGAGGGATGGAGTCACTCTGCAGAAGAACAAAAAACATGATCAGGCTATGTATGATGCATAATGTACATACTAATTAAGGGCAGAAGTACGTAGCCTATGCAGGAAATACTACAAATTTATCATTCCTAAGTATCATTTACTACTTTTAGAGTAACACTGTGAAATCTGCAGGGTGACACTGGAAAAATTAATGACTTTATCAGAGAATGAGATCGATAAATAAGTGCATTTATTAAAATAAACACGGTCCCTAAAAAAAAAAAAAAAAAAAAANAAAAAAAAAAAAAAAAAAAGCAATTGGTCAAAAAAAATTATTCCAAAAAAATTTTGAAAAGGCTTTTAATTTCTACTTTGTGTTACTCTGTTTATTGATGGTTCTTTCTTCCCTTTTCCATCTTACAATCCATTTGTCAACACTAAACATCAAATGAGTTCCAACCTGCAGAGCAGAAACACGATCTCTAATTTTAATATTCATATGTTTAAATAAAAGATTAAAAAAAACCTATAAATGTTAAAGGACCATACCATCCATTTTGCATGTTTAAGCCTAATATATTCAATTTTTATACACCTAATGTTACAATCATTTCCCAAAGCATACTACTGGAACAGTGAATTAAAAATGTTTTTCCTACCTTCCAGACCTCCATTGGTTTCAGTTCATTCTCTATTAAAATCAACTTGTTGATACTGTAAACATTCTTGGGATAGGTAATCCATCATCACCAACAAGACGTGTATTCAGGTTTTTTTAGAAGTTATGTAATTTTAGTGTTTAAGCTCAATAAAAAGCGTGGAGTGAATGTATGCCTCCACCGGGGAATATAGTCCCAAAAGAAGACCTGCGTTTATGGAAAAATTTAAAGGACCGTGACTTCATAAGGCTGTGTAACTATTAGCAGGAGAAACATGGATTTTTAAGGTGGGTGTATCACTTGAATATTTGATTTTGAAAGATTAAGAGATTTAGCAAAATATCAGGAAAGCTGAAATACGGTTTTATCCTTTGGGAAATGATTGTCAGTAACGTAACGTGTGAAAATTGAATATATTAGGCTCAAACATGCAAAATGGCTGGTATGGTCCTTCAAAGCAGGAAAAATAAATTGAACTCAGAGATAAACTCATTAATTTTTTTTACCAGAATTCAATGATCCACTCTGCTAATGTGTCTTTGACCCACACACACACACACCCATCCTTCATGCCTGACTCTGACCTTTGACCTTCCACTGGAGGGGCTACAACCACATAAATTTATCATATGGAAAACAATAAAGATAAAGATAACCACCTATAATTCGCACCAAAACTTAAACAAAGAAAAATCTTATTGGCTGCAGAGCAATCGTAGGTGACGCGATCTTTGCGGCAGGTAAAAAACCTTCTGCTGCCGAGAAACAGAGCAGAACCAAACCCTCTCAGAGAGGATGAACCCTGCAGCTTTAAGCCCTGCAGGGACTCAATCTGAAGACCTCGGTGTCAGCTACACTGCAGATGTGCTTTTGTATATTCCTGCACATACTTGTGTGTGTGTGTGTGTGTGTGTGTGTGTGTGTGTGTGTTTGAGGGATTAACAGCAGAACCGNTACTTGTGTGTGTGTGTGTGTGTGTGTGTGTGTGTGTGTGTGTTTGAGGGATTAACAGCAGAACCGTTTAGCCCTAATTAATTGCACATTAGAACAACAGCAAATCCCACCAGACCTTCATACTGCAACACATTTTTAATCGCCTGTTCCCTCTTCCTGTGCTAATTACGTATAGCTTGTTCTGTGTGTGTGTCTGTATTTATGTGTGCATGAAACAGAAAGACAAACTATACATTTGCTCTGTTTGTATTCAGAAGTTATTTATTTATTTACAGCTATGATGCATGAGCGTGTTTGTCTGCGCATATGATTCCCTATGATTCCCTGCGTATCGCTCAGCATGTCTTCGGCTTTTTCCCACTTCAAACATGAAAACTGCTTGCTGCCGTTGAAATATGGCGACTGTTTGGTGTGTGTTGGGGCTGTTTAAACCTCTGCGATGTCTGAGAGAGTGATGTCAGTTCGATTTCTCCCGCAGGCTCTATTTGTTTTATTTCAACCAAATCAAAATCAGTCTTGAGTGAGATGTCATGCAGACAGGAAGTGAGACGCCACAAAAAAACAAAAGAAGTAAAGAGTGAAGGTGAGTGATGGATGGATAGATGGAGTCGGAGAGAAACAAAATGAAACAAGACAGACAAGCAGAGATGGAAAGAAGAGGACAGAAAGGAGCAGGTTCAGAGCCAGAGGCATGCGGAGGAACGATGAGGAGATGGTGACACTTTAAAAAAAATGAGGGAGCTAAAGTAGTTTCTCACCCTGCCAGAAGCGAGGTTACAGCTTTCCAGGGCCGTTTCCACTCGCTTCCTGTCTGCTGAGAACATCCTGAAGATACTGCAGGGACAAAAACACACAAAGTGACACACTGTTAACAAAAATAACCATGTGACAGTGGCCACAAACAAAATTATTTCTATTTTACTTTTCATTTAGGGGTTGATTTTAAGACCTTTTCAGCACTTTCATGTCCATTTCTGTTGTTGCTTGTTGCACAAGCAACAACAGAAATGTGCACATCAATTCTGTGTGCACAGATTCTGTGTGCAACTCAGTGTGCACATCAATTCTGCTTGTTGCAGAATTGATGTGCACACTGAGTGAAAACATTTTAGGTACTGTCTCTTTAAGGCATGAAAACACTATAAATATTCTTTTTAATTTAACAATAAAAAGAACAGAATAGAATAGAATAGAACAGGTGGCTCAGAATTAGCAGCAAAGAATAATTAAAGGGCCATACTATCATTTTGCATGTTTGAGCCTAATATATTCAATTTTCACACACGTAACGTTACTGACAATCATTTCCCAAAGCATACTACTAGAACGGTGAATTAAAAATGTTTTTCCTACCTTCCAGACCTCCATTGGTTTCAGTTCATTCTGCTATTAAAATCAACTTGTTGATACTGTAAACGTTCTTGGGATAGGTAATCCATCATCACCAACAAGACGTGTATTCAGGTTTTTTTAGAAGTTATGTAATTTTAGTGTTTAAGCTCAATAAAAAGCGTGGAGTGAATGTATGCCTCCACCGGGGAATATAGTCCCAAAAGAAGACCTGCGTTTATGGAAAAATTTAAAGGACCGTGACTTCATAAGGCTGTGTAACTATTAGCAGGAGAAACATGGATTTTTAAGGTGGGTGTATCACTTGAATATTTGATTTTGAAAGATTAAGAGATTTAGCAAAATATCAGGAAAGCTGAAATACGGTTTTATCCTTTGGGAAATGATTGTCAGTAATGTAACGTATGAAAATTGACTATGTTAGCCTCAAACATGCAAAATGGGTGGTATAGTCCTTTAAGTTCTGTCCCATCTTGTCAGTTTCTAAACTTACCTTTGCTTGTGTGTTTATGAAAAAAAAAATACATGGATATCATTTCCAATGTCACAACCCATCTAAGCGTTTCTGAATGATCCTAACTCGACACCGCCCCCTCAGTCATTACAGCACTGAGACATGACGGTGCTTTATCTCCGTGTCGTTGGGTTTCTGTCACATGTTTTACTTTAGTGTCTGGACAATAAATGTGATTTACTGCAACGTACTCTGCTATTGTGCAGTGGCCTCTGGCAGTTAAAGTATCTTCCTGGTGGCCAAAGCCTGTTTGAATTACATGCAGAGGTATGCCAGTGCAGATCTGTGGGCACATACTGTCTGCTCAGCGGGAGAGCAGAGACAAGCTGACATTAGTCAAGCTGACATGTCCTCCCAGCTAGGAGGTTAATTCCCTAAACGGCAAGGAGTGTCTCTCTGCCTCTGTCTCTCTGCGGCAATACCCGCTGTTTCCTCCGCAGCACTGAGGGAGGTTATCGTACGAGTTCACTACTGCCTGCCTGAAAGCTCAACTTGATGGAAACAGAGAGAGAGAGAGAGAGAGAGAGATGGATTTTCCAATGAGCTGCTGACAAACTCACAGATAAAGAGCAAAATGCATAAACCTCAGAAAAAGAATCGCTCACGCAGATCTCACGGCAACACGTTTAGAGTTGAAGCTGCTGACACACACTGGAAATGGTTTTTCTCAGACTTTCATCATGCTGACTTATTTGCTGCATGCTACCATGCAAATATAGAACCAAGGGGGAAAATGTGACAATAACAGCAGCAGTCGTAATGTATTCTGATGGATGCATACGTGTAGACACACCACACACACACACACACACACACAGCACAGCACAGAGGAAGGCAGGCATGGACTGATCAAAAGCAGAGTGGAGAGGTGGCGGGGAGAAATGCCAGAGAGGAGAGTGGGATGAGTCAGAGAGACTTACTTCTTGACAGGGATTCGTCCCTCTGGGTTAAGCTGCAGCTTCAGTCGAGTGTATCTGCATTGGACAGAGTAAAAGATTTAAAACAGGTACACACACACACACAATGCAGCCAATGGATCTGTAGGTTTTTATACTTTGCCTGTGTGAGTAATGTTTTCCTTTAAAATCATTCTACCTTTGCCATGGAGGTCATGTGATCAATGGTGTCTGTTATCAAGATATCTCAAAAAGTTATGGACGGATTTGGATGAAATCTGGGGGACGGATAGATAATGTCGAGAGGAAGAAGTGATTAAATTTTGGAGGTGATCTGGATCATATTCTGGATTCTGATGAAGGAAGTTTCTGGCTTATGAAATCAGTGCTAATGAGTTGATTTCAATGAAATTTTGCATCTTATTTTGATAGTTATCCAGGTTTTTTTTTTTTTTTTTTTTTTTGGGAGGTTATTTTTTTTATTTTTGTTGGCCTTAGCTGAGGTATGTGCTTGCTGTGTGTATGTTTCTGTGTGACTGTATATATGCCACAGTTGTCTATGTGTAAGTGTGCATATTTACGTGACAGTGACAGTGCATGCATCACCACGGCAAATTACACGCTTGTGTCTATATAACATGGAGCAAATAGCGGTGTGTGTGGAGCTCTGTGTGCATACCATGAATATTTTGCCAGTTTTCATGACATGTTAGGATTGGGGCTAATCCCTGGATGTCTTGAATTGGCAGCGCAGAGCCATGCAGCAGCAGCGCAGCCGAGCTATAAATAGCTCCGCTGCAACAGGAGCCATCATTACGGCCGGGCTTTAAGTGGCTGCTGGCTAATAATTAATATCCATTACAGTGTCCACTTCATAGGGCAGGCCGGCCGCCACAGGCAAAGTCACCGGTNAAAAAAAAAAAAAAAAAAAAAGAAAAAGTGAACTGAAAAAAAAATGCTGACGAGGAAAGAGCTCGCCGGCAACAGCTGACGCGACTAAAGATCCACTAGGCTGACTTTTAGAAGGGTGAGAAAAGATGGAAGGAAGGAAGAAAGCTAGTAATGTAGTCAGCTGTCTCATTACTTTTTCAGTCGCTGCTTTCCTCTTTCTATTTCTTCTCCTCTGTTGTTTCTAGTTTATACCGTTAAAAATTGATTGGTACATTTTGATGTTTGCGCTTACTTAAAATTTTGCTCCTTGATGTCTTGTCAACTTGTTCTTCAGATCACATGACTTGGTTTCTGTCGTGTTCTGCTTTAGCCACATAATAAAAACTTTGACATTACAGCATAATTTTCTGCGTTGTGTCTGTCCACTGTGACCGAAGCTGTCCTCACCAACGTAAAGTTAATTTGTAAAGTCCACAGAGCAGCAAAGTTGGAGACGTTGTTTTAGGTGAGCATGACTCAGGAAGTAAAAGTTTGATTTATTTTCTGCTTTGACATTGTTGAGGCTGGCTGATGAAGCTGCTTCATTTATAAAAGTCAAAACAGCTACAACTATATTCAAGTATGTAACTATGGCTGTGTTTGACAGACCTCGGAACTCAGATTTTTTCTGACTTCTTACTTGGAAAAATGTGTTGGAACGGCACTTGAAGTCGGAGCTCCGGCTGGGAAACTCAGACAACATGATCTACCCCGACTTACCGAGTATGACGTCACTCAACATGGCGGCACCGTGGAAGCGAGCTTTGTGAATAGAAATGATCAGCTAAANAGTATGACGTCACTCAACATGGCGGCACCGTGGAAGCGAGCTTTGTGAATAGAAATGATCAGCTAAAAAGTGAATAAAGTATTTTTTCTAGTGTGAAATTGAAAGAAAAAGGTCAGAATATATCGCCAAGTTAACTATCTATTTGGTATGATAATTGTTTGCCGCTGATACGTAAGTGTAAATAATTTCATAATATTACTTCTCTGACAAAGTTTAATACCCACTGTGATTAATATCATTATAAAACAACACAACCAAACAGTCCTGTAGTCTAACTTTACTTTAGTTAGCATTTATTACTAAGTTTAATTAGTTTTACAGCATTTATTGGTGTTCAGCTATGATTCTTTGGTTACATTTGGCTGGAACGGTTTCAGGTTGGAAGTTGGAACTTCCAACTGGGAAAAATTCGACTTCTGAGGTCTGTGAACGCAGCATATGACTCCAAGTGGGAATTTTGGCCACAAACAACCAATCACAGAGCTTAAAATGTAGTTGCATGCGCAGTAATGGCGGCTGTAGCTTTAGTATTGTGTAAATTCATCTTTGCAAACATAGATCTGCTGCGCTGCAGCCTAGACCTGAATGTACGATAATTTGTCCTGAAATACAATAATTCTGGAGTCTCTGTACGATAATCCGGTTTTCTGCACATGGCATGGACAAAGCTGTCCAATTATGATGTCAAAGCAGCATTATCCAAGGACTGGCCTCAGCAATACTGTAGAATAGAATAGAATAGAATAGAATAGAATAGCTTTATTGTCATTATACGTAACATATAATGAAATTACAGGTGCTTCTCCCTTAGTGCATAAGTATAAAGTATAAAAAAGAGTAAAAACAACTTTGTACACATCTATTTAAATTATATTTACACAGCTGAAAAGATAAATATACTTATCAAAGTGTATATCAAAGTATATCAAAAGTGTATATCAGTATATCAAAAAAAGTGTATCAAGTATATTTATATATATACATATAGATGTGTGTATTTCGATATTTACAACAGTAGCAGGGATGGTAGCAGCAATCAATAAGTATTGCACAGAGTAATAAACACCAGGTAGTTAGCAGCAATCAGAATATT
>VXCM01000393.1:18486-41386 GCA_014773175.1 Lucifuga dentata
TTGAAAGCTGAACTGAAGTCTATGAACAGCAGTCTGACATAGGTCCCAGGTTGATCCAGGTGGCTCAGCATCGATTGGAAGGCAAGGGTGATGGCGTCCTCGGTGGAGCGTTTTGCCCTGTAGGCAAACTGATGGGGATCAAATGCTGAGGGGAGGCAGTCCTTGATGTGACGTGAGACTAGCCTTTCAAAGCACTTCATCACCAGCGATGTGAGCGCGATGGGCCTGAAGTTGTTCAGGCTGCTGTTTGTGGGTGTTCTGGGGACGGGGATGATGGTGGCTGATTTGAAGCAGGCGTATTGATTTAAAAACAAAACATCCTGTAGAAGGCCTCCTGGGTCCTATTTTATTTCCTGTTGCTCATCCCCACCGATTCCCAAAAACAGCGACATGTATCACAACCCTGAGATGTCGGGAAAAACCACACGGGGGGAACATCAGCATCACTTCAGGGATCAAAGATCCACATGCTTTAGTAGTGATATGACAAAGAACTTTGTAGCCGAGCGCAACGGCTGCTGTGAGCAACCAGTGTGACGGCGAAACCTGCTCTCTTTATTCTGTTTAACTCTCTGTGTATGCACGGTCGATGGCCAATTTTACTGTCTCATAAGTCAATTATCCTCCTCGGATGTGAGTTAAAGGCTTCTGTTCGCTGATAAACACCAGACGGCTGGGAGTTCTCACCAAGCACAACCTGGCAGATTCATATTTAAGTTCCATATTCGTCCTGCATGAACGAGCGCTGTGTTTTACTCCGGCAATCAATGCACAAATAAAGCAGCTGCAAACCGTAGATCAGCTGTGCGCTCCCGTCGGATCAATACGAACGCAGTGCTGTAAATCGTTAGACATGGGATCAGAGATGTGTGAAGGCGATGGTTAATTAAAACTGTTTTACGGCACAAAAAAACCCATTGATGAGGACTGTAAATGAATTATTTAATGGGCTGGAGCCAATGGAGATGGACTCGCAGCTCCCTTTAACATTTAGAAACCAAAACGCCTGCACAGGTCAGCAGCTCGAGCAATGTACAGTATGGATCTACTGTCACGAATGGAATGAAGTTACATGTACATGCCTGCACATATGCACACATGACATGCCAATAAAACATGTTTTCAGGCTGTTTTTCCATCCTCCTTCTTCCATCTCATCACTGTACACTAAAGTGATATTTATTTTGTGCAGCATCCTGTGTGTTTATGCAGAAAGTGTGGATATAACAGGCTTCGTAGCGTTCGCTGCACTTACATGTGTGTGTGGTATGGCCTGGATGTGTGTGTAAAGGCTTATTTGTCAGCATGCACGCTGTGTGAGCACGACAACACGCCGTCTGCATCTCTGAACCAGAGTTGGAGAAGGTTGATGTTGCAGTCAGTCATGCTTTGTTTGCTTTTCATGCTGTGTCTTGGAATACAAACCTGAAAAATGACAATGTTTTTGTTTTGAGCATAGCTGATTTTCATATTTATCTTGTGGATTTACATTTGCATGCGTGTGTGTGTGTGTGTGTGTGTGTGTGTGTGTGTGTGTGTGTGGGGCTAACATACGCCTTCTCAAGGCAGGCTTCTCTGGACATGTTCTGTACCAAGAGGTTAGATGCCAGGCTGAACAGCTCGTCTGCCCATTCCTGCAAAAAATGTAACACATGCGTCAACACATACGCAAGCACACACATGCATGCATGCACGCACACACGCACATAAGTCAGGAGCATGTTGATATCTGCTGAGATCAGAAATGCGTTATGTATTATTTCTGCCAATTTGAAGGAATAAATGAAGACATATTACATGGGTAATTTGACAATTTCCATTTAAATTCTGCAAACACGCTGTTGCCATGTTAGTTTGCTCTGAAGTGAAATCTCCACCCTGACCCAACACATCATAAAATTGAGCCAACAGAAACACAGAAACGGCACCTTCATTAAAAGTCTAACAAGCCTCCAAACAGGAAAATGAATGAGGCTTTGCTGTTATTGCATCCATACAGGCAAGCAGCACTTCATGAATAAACCATTCATCATCAGCTAAAAAGAAGGACGCTGAGACACTGATCGCATCACTGCTACAGCCTTTTCTTCATCTTCATTCATTTTTTGCCATTAGAATAAAAGAAGGCAAGGTGAGGCAAGTTCATTTGTTTTGCACATTTCATACATCGAGACAATTTAAAATGTTTTACATCAACATAAAGGCAGACATGGAGGTTGAAATGAGAATAAAATCATTTTAAAAGAACATGGTTAATAACAAAAAGAAGTAAAATAATTTTCAAAAGAAATTTAGAAAGAAATTTAAAATTTACTTGCACCAACTTTCATTCATGCAATAATTAGGCTTATTATTTTTGGAATACTAATAAAACAAGAAAATATAAAGAAAGATAAACACGAAAAATCCGGCTGGAAATCGGATTAGAAAAATAACATGCAGATAAAATACGAAACACACGCAGCTTATTTGTGCTTTAACTTCACATCTCTATTAGCGGAAGATGTTGGTGAGACATCAGCACCACTACAAGACCTCATGAACAATGGATTTTGCAAATCATAAAGCAGGGATCCCAAACTGGCAGCCTGCGGGCCAAATGCAGCCCGCGGGCCTATCTATCAGGCCCTCAGATTACTTCTCCAATAAAAAAAAATTAAAAATCTTGTACTTTAGTCACACTTATCTTGGGATTGTGTGGTCATAAAATGTCATGCTTGGGCTCAATTTGTTCAGGAGAAGCTAAGCTTTCCAAGATATTCGTACATCTCTATTTGATTGAGAAATGGTGATTATAAAACATTGTGAACGCTACATAAGGATGAGCACGTCTCCGGTCTGTCAGTGGAATATTACACGCATATTACGCACAGGGAACGCATGCCTGTTGCCATGGCTACGTAAAAGCAGATAGGACCACTGACCCATCAATCAAATCTTCTGCTAGTCTACTATCCAATCACAGAGAGGGATTTTAAAATTTAGATAGCCCTCGGAAGTTACATCATTGAGAAGCGATGAAGCTAGGTGTTAGGTTGGAGGCTATCTTGTGTTTTAGTTAAATTTATCTCAGGATTTGCGTGGTCTTAAAATGTCACGCTTGGGCTCATTTTGTTCGGGAGAATCTAAGCTTTCCGTAGATATTCATATATCTCTATTTTATTAAGAACTGGTGATTATAAAACACCGCAAACGCTACAACGGAAGTGCTGGGCCCGGTGCCGGGCCACTCCGGTTGTAAAGGGTTACGTTTAAAAATAAATAATAACTAGAAAATTGTTTTCCTTTGTTATTATCAAATGAGAGAAAAAGATCAGGTCAGATCCGGGGATGGGAAATGATGGGGATTGGGGGGGGCTTGGGGAAAACTAGTTGCTACTTGGGAAACTCTGTCATAAGGCTTTGTGACGATTCCCATGAAATATTAACAAATAAGTCTTATGGAATATTTAATCCATGCATAAAGGTTGTCTTTTACCCTCGCAATCTCCTCCTGAAAGGCCATGAAGTTCAGGTAAGTGATGTTGACCATGTCAGGGCCGCTCACCACCGTCAGCATCCTGTTCTCCATCTTCCCTGCCAGGGTGCTGACATCCAGAAGCTCCCGCAGCTTGGCATCCTGGACGACAAAGCATAAAAAGAAACCAAATCATCCCCAGGTTTAAGACCGTTCAATGATGATTCAGCAGCATTTCATATTAAAACTCGTCTCTTTTATCACCACACCTTTACAGCCGTCCTTCCTGAAAACCAGAAACCCTGTCACAGGATTTTAGTATTAAGGTTTAATCTGGAATGACATCCTGCACACATCAGATATGACCAAATTTTAAAAATGTGATCAAACCGCTGTTATTCAGAAAAACACCACAGCATCATGTTAATAAGCATTATGATAACCGAACCTTTTCATTAAGCTTCCCTGACGTTAATCAGCACATCGTCCCATTACTGACAAGCTGCTGTAAGTATTATTATTATTATTTTTTTTTTATTTAACCTTTATTTTACCAGGTAAATCTCATTGAGATAAAAATCTCTTTTCCAAGAGAGATCTGGCCAAGACAGTAGCATGAAAAACAACAGCAAACTACAATAAATACACATAATTACAAGTTTCAACAACAATGCAACAGACAGCACTGTAAGCGAAGCGTTTCTCCAAAAAATACAGTTATCTTGAATTCATCCTGACAGACCTAAAAACAGACACTGACCAATGGTGCCAATTTCCTGTTTTTTTTTTTTAATATTGACTTGAATTCCCCAAGGGTCGTTAAGTCAGTTAGTTTCAAGTCCTGTTGTAGATTGTTCCATGTGGAGGGCGCATCGNCCCAAGGGTCGTTAAGTCAGTTAGTTTCAAGTCCTGTTGTAGATTGTTCCATGTGGAGGGCGCATCGTATTTAAAAGCTTTTTTAGTTCAATTCTGTCCTTATCCGAGGAACAGTCAGCTGTAGACTATATGAGAGCAGAGGCCATATTGACTTTGGATTTTGGTTAGATATGTACTTAGGTAAGGAGGGACGAGACTAAGGAGGGATTTGTAGATGAAACTCAGGCAGTGGGAGCGTCTGCCCACAGACAGCGATGGACATTCAGCTTTAGCATATAATGTACAGTGGTGCGTAAGAGTAAAGAAGGAAGGTGAGTCTCAGGTAAAAGCCAATGAAGATCAGTGTGTTAACGAGCTGCTTCATATGTATGAGCTGCACGTTCTCCTGCTTCCTCTGGTGTCAAAGCAAAGCTGACATGTTAAATATGCAAAGGAAACCTAAATTCTCTGCTCTAGAGCTCTGCGTTTTAAGATACTGACGCTATGATAAGAGAGATAAGCGATCCAGACAATACCGGGAGTCCTAGTGCACATGGGGTGATTAGGTGGTGCATGTGTGTGTGCATGAGAGAGAGAGAGAAAAAGAGCAATGTGTACAAGATCAGATCAAAATTTGCCAAAAGTTGACTAACCAAATGAGCAGACTTATCTGTCACATTTATTCACATCACTCAGTTTTATATCGATTAAATTTACTGTTTTTTGCATGGCGTGTTTAATGAATCGCTTCCTGAACGTATAAACGAGGAAATACTGTCGTAACGCCTCTTTCAAAGCAAACAATAAAAAAAAAAAAAAANAAAAAAAAAAAAAAACACAGATAACAGCTGCTTCTGAATGAGGAAACACGGTTGTGTAAGGCGATTTGCGCTCATTGACACGTTAAATCTGGCACCGTGTTTCATGAATCACCCCCATGTACATTGTTTTCCACGAGGTGAGAGACTGCAGCAGCTGCAGCATGTCGTGGTNTTTTTTTTTTTTTTTTTTTTTTTTTGGACGTTGTTTCCCAAGAACCACAATCACTCAGTGAATGCAGCGCACTGAATCAGGAGCTGGCAGCATTTTGTAGTTTGCTCGGCGTCTGACAGCTGATTTATGTGATTAATGAGAGGTCAGACGTCTGAGGCGACAGCGTGAGGAGCGATGGCAGAGGCTGCAGCCCTGGCCGATCCTAAAGAGGCTTCAGCTTCATATCATGGGCAGCAAACAAGGCAGGTCAAGAAGAGCAACAACAGGAGAGATTTCCCAGTACAAATACATTCACAGAACAACACGAAAAGAGTGTTTTATGAAATAATGACCCTAGTGAACCTAATGGTGCAAATGCAGAACTACCGTGCTACTGTCCCACAGCACAAAATAACCATAAAAAATATTTTCAAGGGATTTATAGTGTTGTTCATCACTAAGAATGACTCTGTGACTACATTTCCTCAGGCAGAGAGGTTATTGGTTTTAAAAAACTCACTTTCCAGCCTGTTTCTACTTTGGTATTAAAGCCCCCACATACACACATACACACACATGATGAAGCATGATACTAAAAAAGAGCAATCAGAGTACCTTGTCACATGACATCACATAGAAGCATATTTCACTTCGCTGAAGGGATTGCATGTGGAAATCCATCTTTTTCAGAATTTTGTTTTGCACAAACCCGGCGAATTTATAAAAAGAATGACTTCCACTTGCAAATTTCACACTTAATGCAACATTTATCATCCAAAACATTCAGTCTGGAGTCTGTTGTTGAAAGAGTCTGAGCGCATAACCAGTTGGAAAAGTCCATTTCACACAGAGAAAAGCTGAGACAAATTTGCATTCGGTGGAGGTGAACGTCTAAGGAAAAGTAAACCAAACAGATTTATGGGACTGTATACTTAAGCAGCTCATCTTGGGTGCAAATCATATAAAAAACAAACTACTCTGCCTCCGTGGTGCAAGAGAGGAATAACAATGATCTTTTTCTCTGCTTTGCAGCCCTGCATGCTAGCAGCATACAAACAGGCTGCTCAGACTTAATTAACACAACAAAAAAAAAAAGCCATGTAAAAGATTTTGCAGCGAAAGCAAATGAGCTCCAACTAATTTAACGAATCAAACAAAGAGCATTGTGTCCTGTGTCACGCTGATAAATGTTCCCTACATGTCCCTCACGCCCCTCAGTGAAACTGTGCGGCTTAGCGGAGCCCGTTATTATGATGCTGAACTTTTCTGAGGGAATAAATTTTCTCCCCTGATGATTCTCTCTCCAGTCTGTCTGTTTGCCTCTCAGACAAGCCCTCAAATTTCTGCTCAAAGGCTGCAGGCATGTGGAGAGCTACTTCCTGGGAAAAATACGAGTAAATGTAATTTCAGGAGTGACATAACTCAATCTGGAAGCAGCTCGAGCAGCTTTAGGAATTGCACACGCTGCACGACTGCAAACTTACAGATTTTTGTAAGTCTGTGATTTGCACAGTGTCAGCAAGAAAGAATTATATAATCCTCGGCTCCACCAGAAATCAATGGCATGCAAAGTGCTGATAAAAGTGGGAATCCATCACTGTGCATTTAGGTATTTAGAATTCCACCAGAATCATCAATCAAAGCTTGAAAAAGCCACTTTCAATTTGCTGAAACACACCATGCTAAAGCAGCCTTTGAGGGATATTTAGGCATCGTATCGTATCGTATCGTATCGTATCGTATCATATCATATCATTTATTACAGTTTAATATCAGTGCTGATTGGTTGTTTTGATGCAACTTGCAGCCATTAGCTAAACATGCAGCGTGTCTCTGGTAAGCGGCGAGCGCGTCGCTGATCTGGAAAGGAGCTGCAGGCGGTCGCAGCAAATCAAATGGAGAAAGATCAGCAGTTATATTGGAAAGAGGAGAGGAAAGGAGAGGAGAGGAGAAGAGAGGAAGGATCAAAGAGGAGGAGGAGGGGAGGGGGCAGCCATAAGAGTGAAACATAATTTGTACTGGAGGCATGCCTGAGGTCCCACAGCTACCACAGAGATGGGAGATTTAGANTGGGGTTGTGGTTGGAGGAAGAAATGGCGCTTCTTTGCCTCTCAATGCGCTTCTTTGTCGAGGCTTACCCTGTATGCAACAATGTGCCTGTCTGCTGTTTCCAGAGTGTTTGTGTGTGTGTGTTCTCGTGAGTGTGTGTATTTATTCCGGCATTCGTGGTCCGGTGTGGTGTTCTCAGTCACTTAGCATTCAGGTGGAGAAAACACACGGCCTTCCTCTTCCTGGGTTCGTTTGTCTCCGCTCATACACTCACACACTGTCACACTTTGCTGGGAACAGAAGATTCCGATTGGCGATGGGAACTCAAACGCACCTCAGGTCATTAAAGCTGCAGCACCGCACCTGTCTAAACTCACACACATGCAGGTATGGACAAACACATGCACATACACCCATAATTAAGCAGGCATAAGCCATGACACACACATGGATGTGCACACAGCCACATGCACATACACACATAGTGATGATACCAGATCAAAGTAAATGTCAGTATGAATGATTGATGATGCATGCACACGAGAGGTGCTTTTAACGCATGGCAGCCAAAATGTGAAGCAGTTTCAGCGTGCACACTAAACACAAGAGCCATAAAAAGTGTGAAAATACGACAAATAATGCTTTGCTGTGAAAGCATCAAAATGTTCGTCTTAAAACTGGCAATATTTCACTTTTTTCCACAGTTTTTCACTAATAAGACTATGCTGGGGCAGTTAAAATAACCGATTATGTGCCAAGGATAGTTTCTTTAATAAGTACAAGGTGCCAGTTTGATACACTTTGCTTAAAGGACCATACCATCAGTTTTGCATGTTTGATCCCAACATAAATATTATAATTGTTTTTCCTACCTTCCAGGCTGCCATTGGTTTCAATTCATTCTAGTCCATTATAAAAATCAACTCATAGAGACTTGAAACGTGCTTGAGATGCGTAATCCATCACAGCGAAGACATCTACTAAAATTTTTGTCGAAGTAACTTAATTTAACCGATCGAACTCAGACAGAAGAGCATGTCTCCACCAATGAATACAGAGAAGATGGCTTTTACCGAGAAATTAAAACAACTGTCCCCTACGTGCTAGCAGAGGAAACAGTGAATTTTAAGGTGAGTGCGTCACTTGATATTTGATTTTGAAAAATAAATGAAACTCGGTTTAATGTTTTGGAAAATAGTTGTCAGTAATGCAATGCTGTATACTGGTAGCATTTATTGTGCTTAAACATGCAAAATCATTGATATGATCCTTTAATGCGTTGATATTGTGGATGCCCAAATGACCTTCTGACCTCACTCTTCTACACATTTCTCTCCTCCTGAATCCATAATCCCTTTCTCTAACAGGAAACTCTCCTCTTATTCACTTTGATCTGGTGTTCTCTAATTATCTGTTATTCCTCCTGTGCGAGATAAGAATCCACATCAAGGCTGCAGGATGTTGGGAGGAAACGGCTTACCTGTCAACCCAAGAACACCACAGATGGAGTTAAAAATACCATCGCATGAATGAGAAGCCTTGAAAGTTAGCGAACGCGTAAACCCGACTTCAAAACACATCAGGATTCAGAAGAGTGGGGCTTTCCACATGAATAGAGCGAGGGCACGGCAGAGCCACGCTGCCCGTTACAAACAGGAAGGCATTTCTCCTGCTGCTGGCCCGTAGCCCTGTTAACTAACAGAGCGGCAAGATGCTGCTCAAACAAAAACACCTACTGCATTTGGAAGGAAATCAGGGGATCAAGCTGGAGGTGATGTGCTCATTCTGCAAATAATCTCTTTAACCGTCTTTTGCTTAGCATGTATGGATGTGTGTGAAAAGCTATGATCTGCCCAAAGCCAATTATTGTGCTGCAATGTTCATTTGGAGTGTTGTGTGTGTGTACAGCATGTTTGTGTGTGTGTATTTGCTGTAACGCTGTGCTTACTTCTTTGCTTTTCTGCCGGTGTGAGTCACAGAGTCAACAAGGCAAAGCTAATCCTAGGACGTCTCCCTCTCCTGGTGATGCGGCGGTTTATTTAAAGGGTCACGGCGTGTCTGCAGAGCATGTTTGAAACATTAAGCACATCATAACTTACACAGACAGAAAGCGCTGAAACATCGATCCCATTAGAAGAAAGAGCCCCGACTTTCTCGCCAAGCTAAAGCTGTTTCCTGCAAATGACCTTCCTAATCATCTGCACACATGCATGCACACACGCACACACAGTCTGACTCACAAAATTTATACATCACATTCTTCAGGCGTGCAGACACTCAAACTGCAGCCTGCACACACACAGAGACACAAACACACACATTCTGTAGAAATATGGGTCATTCACTGCTCTACATCTTCAAATATTATGAGAGCATTACGTGTAATATAATAAGAACAAATAAGAATTTGAATTTTTTCATCAGTGACTTTGCACAAAAAAAAAAACAACTCCACTTAAAAAATGTTCAGTCTAGCAGCCAGCAAGCAGCTTTNTGCACAAAAAAAAAAACAACTCCACTTAAAAAATGTTCAGTCTAGCAGCCAGCAAGCAGCTTTGTATATCAACAATACTGATAACAGAAATATATTTCATCTAATGCAGCTGTTTACTATTAGACACTCAATCAATATAATCAGCAAATGTGTGGAAAAATATAAAACATGCGCATATAATATATGTCAAAACTATGTATTACAGAACTCAGATTCAGACGTGTGTAGTAACGTGTTCCATTTACTCCGTCACATTTACTTAAGTAACTTTTTTCATAAAATTGTACTTTACTGAGTAGTTTTATTGCAGTTTTATTGATACTTTTAACTCATACTTGAGTATATTTAAGTATATTTATGAAGAAAAAATATACCTTTACTGTTTTACATTTGGTCGCACTGCGTTACTTTTGATTTCACCATTTGAATTCAGTTTTTCTCTCGTTGTCAGACACTACACTGTCTGCTTCAGCTCCCAAGTAGTCACGCCCCCACCCTCCATTTCCATGGTTTCACCCGGAGCAGAACAGTCATGGCAGAATCAACAGCAGGAGGTTTAGAAGAGGCACATCCCTGGCCACACATTCAAATGTGTTTTCTGTTCAGTCTACCAAAACCAACAGCTACATAACGCGTTGCGTCTTTGTCTCGCTAAAAATGTGACATTTCAGCTTCTAAGAATCAACATGGAAGTTGAGGAAACATGTGGTGGTAAGCTACTTAGCTAGTTGCTGCTGCTAATGCTAACTCAAGTTCTCCTGTTCTGTTCTGAGTAAATTCATGAAGCTAACCTAGCTAACTGTCTTGGGGCCAGGCCAGAATTGTCATGATTTGTTATGTGGTAAATATTTGATTTATTACTGTCTACTGTTTCTTTATATGATATGATTTGGATTGTATTAGAAGCTACATATGGCTACTTTGCATTTTTTTTTCCTCAGACGAGACTTCATAGCTTGTTGATTATTCTAAAGAATAAGCTTGATCAAAGTTACTCACTACTCAAGTAATCTTTTTAATAGATACTTTCTCACTCAAGTCATTATTTTGGTGACTACTCTTACTTATACTTGAGTCACTATTATCATAAAGTAACAATACTTTTACTTGAGTACAGTTTCTGGCTACTCTACACACCTCTGCTCAGACTGACATTTAAAACCAACTTTCCTACAACAACAACATCATGCAAAAAATCTTGTTCTGGCATTAAGGATGGAACAAATGCTGCATTTCTGCAGCAGGAACAAGGATGGATTCATCTGTTTTCTGAGGTTTTTCTTTTTTTTTTTTTTNTTTTTTTTTTTTTGTTATAAATATGCAGAGCAAAACCTGAATGAATATTGTGAATCATTCATCCATCCTGCGTTGTCACAGAGGCAAGAAGCATCTTCTCCTTATTAGGCTGTTTAAGAGGTGAAATAAAACTTTACGCAGCCACAAAATATCTGCATAAAGTGAAGAATTCAACTTTTTATGTATTTTATTAGAATGATGCTGATTCTGTTGTTTGAATCTGAATCTGAAATCTGAATCTTGTTATATGAGAATATTAATTTTTATTGTCTAACATTTGAGACGTAGCATCAAGAAGAGAGATTCCTTTCACAAAGTCTGAATGAGGATCAAACCTTTTGTAAGTTTTAGCCCTGCAGCAATGAAGATTTTGGACACACACACACACACACACACACACACACACACACACACACACACACACATACCGTACTAACAAACAAATATACCCACATCCTCAAATCTTAAAAAAATCCTACACTTGACACCCTCACACAGGGAACAAATGCTGCATTTCTGCAGCATGGATTCAGCTTTAAAGCCAGGATTGGAAGCTGTCTGCTCCCATTACAGCTCCGGAGTTTCACATTTTATACTTCCACTGTTTGCAAACTCCTGGTGAATGTTATTGTTTGACATTTTTTTCTAGTTTGGGTGGAATGCAGCCGCTGTGTACAGTAGGTACAGAGTGAGGACACGCTAAATAAGCCTCTCAGAGATGACTTCACGCTAAAACTCCATCAAAGAACATGAAGGGCAGAATGACATGAAACAGAGGGAATCAGAGCGGGATCGGGGGGTCTTTGATTTCTCTCTCTCTCTCTCTCTCTCTCTCTCTCTCTCTCTGCATCATCTTCATCAGACCTGACTCTTACCTCCTCATCTCGAACGCCCACTGTCTCTCCTTCTCATTATTATTTAGCCACATGGTCATAATTCACCTGAGAACTCTCATGTCAATGGATGGAGACCAACGCAGTTTCATGAGGCAGAGAATTGCCCATAAGACCAGGAGTAAAAGGTCGGCGCTTCATCAGTCAGCCGTCTGGTGATGCATTACTTCCCATAGTATGACTGAATGTATATGCCTCTGTTGTGCATGTGTGTGTGCGCCGTAGCCGTAAAACACATTGAAGCCTCTCAAACGTCTTGGATGAATGTTTGCTGCTCATCCAAAGCACCGAAGTGCTGCTGATTTCCTATAACAAGGCTTGAAAAAGCTTGTTTGAGAAGATAAAGATGGAAAGAAGGGGACTCAAATAACAAAATATCACATATCCTGATTAGAAGAATAACTGCAGAGCTTTCGATCATAATTAGATGACTTGCACTCCATGGAAAGCGTTTAGCCGTTGTGATGCATCGTCTTTGCTGATGTGCGTTGAGGCTCTGGCTGAGGAAAGCACGTGGGTGGAGGCTGAAAACTCTTACGGACTTAACAATCACTCGTTCCAGCTCTTCAATGAGGGCATTTCATTAGCCCCGAAGCAGCGAGACATAAAACGAGAGATGGAGGGTTGGAGAGAGGCGAGGCAGAGGCCACATATCACACCATTTCCAAAATGCCAGCATATCAACAATGACTTATGCTGACAGGCACCATTTCCCTATCTTGGGGAAGTGGTCGACCATTCACAACCAAAGTACATCCAACGCACAACCAATGCTAATCATTTCATGAAAGTGTGGCATTGCAGCGTCAGATGGAGGGGAAAATGAAAAATGCATTTTAAAGGGCATTCATGCAACCATCATGAATAATCTAATTACAATGCAGCGAATCGGGTGACTCATCATTCTATAATCTGTTATTCAGATCATGAAGAGCAGCTAGACTCCAGATTCCAAGTAAAAATATATTACAAGATTGTTGAAGATATGTTTCATATCAACAAGTTGATATGTTACATTTATTTTTCATATTAATTGTAAATGAACGTCCTACAATTTTATTTCTAATACAAAGTTATTGCAGATAATAAAGCTGCAGTGTTTCCCATCGGCTCCACCTGGGCAGCCTGTCCAGGTAGATGAAGGCCCGCCCAGGTAGATCGTAAGATAAAATCTGAATCGTGGGATAGAAGATAGATCCAGCCTTAAAAAAAAAATACAACTGTGACACTGCTGTCGCACACACCAACACACACACACACACACACACAGAGCGTGAAGATGAACCGTGACATCTATGTTTCATTTCAACAATTCATTTCATGAATAAATTTGTGATCTTACCGTCGTTTCTAAGGTAAAAGTATCCTAAAAAGATCCCATGATTAGGTTTTGTCACTGTTAATCCATTTTACAGCAGNTAAGGTAAAAGTATCCTAAAAAGATCCCATGATTAGGTTTTGTCACTGTTAATCCATTTTACAGCAGAATTCCCGTAGGCCGGCATCTATCTCCTTCCTTGTGAGCGAAAATGCTCAAATAGTGGTGGGTCTTTTTTTTNCCTCAACTGCAGAGAGAACCAGGCTTTTATTCCAGCCAGGTCATTATTTCTAATTTTAAAATATATATAACCTCCTCTGCTGTGTTATAGTTAATTAGTTTCTTTAATTTTCCTTTAAAACCCTGCTGAGGTCGAATGAAAATGCGCTTGTTGCGTTATTGTGGTTGCCTAGCAACCAGCAGTATACAGCCTGTAGTGACCATTTTCAACTAGATCTGAGTGGGTTTTTTTTTTTTCTTTTACTTTGCACTTTTAAAGCCAAATAGCCATTAAACATTTGTTGAAATCTTCTATTGCGTAGTTATCCATTTTGGATACCTGCCCACTGCCACAAGTAAATTTTCATATGATTTTAATGAGCAATGAATCATTCCAAAAAAATCTATTTAAAGGGGACATATTCCACAGATTCCCATGCTTTTTCATTTAGGAATCTATTTTTAAACCTTCGTAATGCCTTAATAGTCAAAACACACATTGATCCACCTCCACTCTCTCTGCTGCAGCACCACTGGGCACGCTGGGTGAAAACAGGCAGTTTTAGACCCTCTGTTTGATCAGCTGCATCAGGCCTGAATGTAACACCCACAGACTGCAGAAACAGCGTTTAAATTCAATCCTGTTACATGTTGAAGTCAACATGTTAAAGAAGTAATGAATCAGGAACTTTGGGTTTGTCTTACTAGATGCATTTCCATAGTTTTGCAGCTTTGGCGATGTTCAACACATACTTCTGTGCTATGCTTAAAAAAAATGTAGAAGAACAGAAAGCGTAAGATGTCACCTTTAAAGAGGAAATCTTGTATGATTCGCTTTTTATTAGTACATCCACCTGAGCAGAAAAACCTGGCAATAAGAAGAAAAGTTAGCTCCCTATGACCACAGTGGTTAACTTAAAGAAAACTCTCAACGTCTGACAGCTGTGAACAACTGAACCTAAAACCTGGAACCAAACAACGGCACAAAGTCCTAATTCAGTCTGCCAGCATCCACATAAAACCCTTGACATCCCATTCAGGGTGCTACGTCACCCAGGAGAAACACAGAGAATGCTTGACAGCTTTTGACTGCAGATCACAGCAAACCCTCCCCCAAAACAAAATCATCTCATTTAGCCGTCATCCAGCAGACACTGTCACAAAGAATCCCACACAAAGGACTCGCCTCCGTCTGACGTTTCCTCTGCGCCACTCTTTCTATAACTCTTCTCCTCCGCTGGTGTGTGTGTGTGTGTGTGTGTGTGTGAGATGCAGAATATACAAACTAATCAATTACCGCAATCTAATTTTAATCTGTACTTTATAATCAGCACAATATGATTTTAATTATCTCATATCTACATTCTTGCAATAACATCAAATCCACGAATGTTCCAAGGTTTGAAAAATGTTCTCCATGACCACTATTGTTAAAAAAAAAAAAAAAAAAAAATCTATTGAGTGCACATGATGGCTGTAGGGCTTTAAGGCAAAGAATGCTTCAAAAAGGGGAGGAAGTTGGAATTTCTTGCTGAGAAATCTGCTGTCCTCTGGTTGCATGAAGGCCATAGTGATGATTTGGATGTATAATACAGTGTATACTGCATTACAAACTGGGGAAGCATAGCTAAATTAGTTTGTGCAATTTTTTTCTCGGAGACAACAGTGTTTTAAGCCCCATGGGGAGTACGTTTCTTTGATTGTTTCACAGAAAACTAAGACGGCTGATTTTAAGGCTAGTTTAGGCTAACACGGACATGGACACAATAGTGAGTGACAGAAAGTTTGACATAATCGTGGCGTAACAGCCAGCCACAGAGGCCGTATTCAGGGTTGCTCACAAGGTTGTGCACCGCTCAAACATTGAAACAATGCAGACAGCGTCCACGTGACGTAAATGCCAAGCAAAGAGGCGCAGAGGGAGCGGGACAGAAATGAGAAACAATGATGAACAGCTTTGAACGGTGACTGGCAGAGGAGTTGAGGACATACCGATGTGGTTCCTCCATGAGAGACTAGAAAGTCTGCCGAATACAAAGCTGCCAATTCCTGGAAGGAGATAGCCCGTACTCTGGGGTTTGAGGTCTGAGGCCGGATTCACATGCTAAGCGTTAGCGTTGCCGCTGACCTGGGTGTTCAGCGTTCTGCTGCACATGAGCGGAGTCTGAGCAGCGCCGNGTTAGCGTTGCCGCTGACCTGGGTGTTCAGCGTTCTGCTGCACATGAGCGGAGTCTGAGCAGCGCCGCGCAACCTCGCGCTGACAGGAAGCGCTTGCTGCTAATGACAATTTAACGGTTACCGTGGGCTGTAAAGACAGGATGTAGCCTAGACGTGATTTTTGCACATTCGTGGTTAAAATAGGATTTCGGTTTCGACTTGGGTAGTGACATGGACATCGCAGAAAAAAAACCCCAAAAATGCTCTTCTTATTAGGAGAAGAAAAGTGAAAAAACGGTGAATGTGGGTGCATGAAACCTCACATTTCAGATGCTATGTTAATAATTTCCAAACCTGACGTCCCTGTCTGACTGCTGACATTTTGCCAAGCAAGCACTTTTTTTTTTTTTTTTTTTTTNTTTTTTTTTTTTTTTTTTTACCAGATCATGATATGATTTTAAAGTTGTGTTGTATACTCTGCAGATTATAAGCTCCTCCTCCATCGTTGTGGCGCTTCTGATTACGTGACATACAGCAGTGCTCTGATTGGTTGTGCATTGGAAAGGTCAGCATCAGAAAGGTCAAATTTCTTTTAAATGAACTTTGAGCGTCGCGTCAAAACAGAGAATCTGAGCGTCGCGTGGTGCTCAAGGTGGCGTGACGCAACCGACAATATAGCTCCCAATACACAATAATGGAATGCCCAGGTCAGCGCAATGCTGAACTCTTAGCATGTGAATCTGGCCTGAGGGTCACGTGAAGCGGGAAAATCTATGCAACCGTTAGCTAAAGAGCGTCTCATAGCGCCGTGGCGGTGATGGCTCTCTCAATTCATGCCATGAAAGTCAAGAATCATGAATATCAGGACATGCGGTCCGTTTTGTTGCTGTTTGCGTCCATGCTAAGCACACACCAGGCCTTTGTCTCATCTACGTCAACTAAACTCCAAACCTCTGGTAAAGTCTGCATGTGCTTGTTCACATAAACCCAACTATAACTCAAACAAACACCAGAGAATGCAGGATGATTGAAATTAATGTCCAAATATAGACTTTCACAGTAGATGTTTCAATAACAGAGGGAATGAGAAATCTACAGGAAACAGAATGCCAGCAGGGATTACGGAGGAACATAAAAGCCTGGAGTGCAAGCCACAAAGATAATTATCCAGAGGAGAAGAGCCTCATCTCTGCCACTTCCCACTGGCAATTCTTTAGAACAAACCCTGCATAATGAACACAAAGAAACGCATTCTGCACATCAACGCAAAACGAAGTTAGAGGTGTTACTGGGGCTGGACGATATAAACGATATCAAGTCGTATCGTGCTATAAAAAAATCTTCGATATAAAAATGAGGAAGTCAATATAAAATCGATAGAAAATAGTGCTTGAATACAGGAAGTTAATGATGGTCAAACAGCCAATAGTGTGTCAGAAGTGGAACAAACTAGCCAATCAGGTGGCAGTGTCATAATAACAGCCCGCCCCTTCCTCAAAGCAGCATCTTTCTAAACGCCGGTGAACACAGTGGTGGTGATATCTGAGCGAAAGTCAGACAAAGATGCCAGAAAGCGACGAAACTCCAGAGAAAAAAAANTGGTGATATCTGAGCGAAAGTCAGACAAAGATGCCAGAAAGCGACGAAACTCCAGAGAAAAAAAAATCTGATGACTAAGAAAGGAAAGCAGCGCTGATGAAGCACGGCTGAAAACAAACTTATTTTACCGTCTGCCACTTTACGGGTCACACAGCGGCTACTTCAAACCCGTCCCCCGGGACATGCAGCGAAGCCCTCAAAGGTAACGCTCNGGTCACACAGCGGCTACTTCAAACCCGTCCCCCGGGACATGCAGCGAAGCCCTCAAAGGTAACGCTCTTTTTTCATTTTCCGTTTTCCGATTCCACAAACTACCGTACAGTCTGCTTTTTGTGCTGTGGAAACATATGAACAAAAAACAAAAAAACACGAGGATATCACATGTGCTGCAGCTTTCTTTTATGGAAAATGATTGATTTGTTGATTGATGCCACTGCAGACTGCTGAAAAAGAGGGATTTTTCAGTTCATTTTCAGTTGGTTACTTTTTATGTTCAGAACATGCATAAAGAAATTGTTAAAATAAATTTTAAATTCAAGCCACTTGAAATGCAGCAGAATCTTTGCCATATCGCGATATATATCAATATCGATCAATATTAAAAAAAAAATATCATGATAAAAAAATTTTCATATCATCCAGCCCTCAGTATTACGTGTTACGTGTCCGTCCACTTATGTTTTGTGCACACGTTGTCAATCCTGAGGTCTGAGTCGCCACCGGAGGGAGAGATAGTTAAATGGAGGGAGAGAAGCAACACAGAGGCGAGATGATTCATGCTGTGTGTGAATAATCGGGAAGGAAAGACGGAGAGACAGAAAGGGCAAGGGGCAGGTTTGATGAGGTGGAAGTAGTCTACCTGGCGTACGCTCTTCCTCTGGCTGGCTGAGCTCACATCGGGCAGACAGAAAGGCAGAGGCGCAGACGGGAGGGAGGCGACCCCGGATACACCGCCTGAACTCCAGTGCAGGAAGAAAAGAATCAACAACTGTGACTCACCAGCTCAGCACTTCTCTGAGCAGAACTGGGAACAAATAGCTGAGCTGGAAATGAAATCACACTAGCAGAAGGCTTCACTATAAAATGTAATTTTGCCTGTTACACTAATGTATTATTCTGTGTCAATACAACAGCAAATTATCAAAGCTGTTGTTGTAACACAGAATTATGAGTTAACAACATCTCAGCTACTAAAAAACTGTAAACTTCAAAAACCATGTTCAAATAAACCAGTAATGTTTGTCAAGTTGACACTTGAAGAAGTTGTGGGGGGGCGGGGCTTAGAGCTGCAGCATCCTGACATTTCTGTGAGTGACTGAGGTGCATCACATTCTTCCATTCTTTGGACTATTTTTGGATTATTTAGACGTTCATCACTTCAGTATGTTTTAAAGGTAGGTAAAATCAGTTTTAAGTTGAAACTGAATGTAGGTGCAAAAGGATGATTTTTTAATATTTTCAAGCAGTGTTGTTTTCTGGGCAGTTTTGTTCCAAAATCTTGTTAAAAAAGAAATGATGCACTGGTTGGACGTAAATGTGTTATTGCCATGTTTCTCAGATTATTGTAACACTTATTAAATTGTTTAAATTTTTTATTTTTATTTTTTTTTAGTTTTTGCTGAGTGAGGTCAAATGGCCAATCTGAAGTAGAAATTTAAAGAACTGATCATTGAATTAAATGTACAAATTTAAATTTTAAAAAAACTTAGGAAGTTAATTACATTGAATAAGATGTTTAAGTTGAAAGAGCTACCTTAAACAGTTCAATGAATTAACAAATCAACTAAACAGAAAGTCCACACAACAAACTATTTTAATTTAGCTGAAATGGCTTTGCAGGTTAGGAGAACTATCAAAGAAGTTGAATGAATTAACTAAGCTAAGTCTGCCAAACTAAGACGTGATTTCACTCAAATGGAGATTTTTAATCAACATAACATTTGGTGGTGTTCGAAAAACAAATTGTTTTTGTTGACTTAATGTAAAATTTTACGGCAGCCCTTGACCTGATATTTTTATGTTGAAACAGCAAGTTATGTTTTACAGTGTTGGATTGTAGAGGAAAATGGCAAAATGAAGCCAATTAGTATCGCGCACAAGCAGCTATTCCCAGCACTGGAAAGATCAAGGAAGACGAGAGCAAAAAGTCACTGCAGTAAGGCTGTTTTGTGTTTTTTTTTGGTGTGTGNAGATCAAGGAAGACGAGAGCAAAAAGTCACTGCAGTAAGGCTGTTTTGTGTTTTTTTTTGGTGTGTTTTTCCTTTAAGAGTTCTTCCTTCATCCCAGCGTGTCTCTGGTATGCTGGTCATCACTTCCACCCACTCTCTGTGACTCACTCACATCAGTTTATCAGGTGGATTAACCCCATTCTGTTCAAGCTGTCCATCAACAGGCAGTTTTTCAGAGGTGCTACTAAAAACAGCTGCCAGGGAAAAGCAACTGGCAGGTACAGAGCTGCACTCATTACCTTTCAGCACAGGCAGGCTGCTGGAAGTGCAGACAAAATGCTAGCAATAATCAGTACATGCAAGTCGTTTTAAAGGACTATACAGGCAATTTTGCATGACCCTATTTTAGTATTCCTGTTATTTTTGCCAAATCCCCTAATGTTTCCCCACCTTAAAATTCTATGTTTTGCCTGCAAACAAGTAATTCCGAATGGATGTTTTTAAGTTCTTTAATTTCTTCATTTTCTTGGTAAAAGCAGGATATTATAATTCTATTATTAATAATAATATTCTGCAAACCATCCATGAATACAGCTTTAACACATTTTCTTTAATCACAATAAAGATTAAAAACAGTGTTTAGTGTGTATTTAAACATAGTGATTTCCATTCTCTAACTAGCCATGACCTCTGACCTCACTATGGATTGCAAACCAAGACTACAGGGATCAGTGAAGTATAGTTAACGTGTTATTTTCTTTATTTATAGGCAATAACAGACAAGGAGGAGGCAAAAGATGCTGCAATGTAAAGTGAAGTTGTGTTTCTTCTGCCAAGTCTAAATTTTTTGAATATCAGCAAACCTCAGAGAACGTTATCAGACTGTTGGTTTGGTCCAATTCACCAGCAGGTAGTAATTATATAACACCCTCCAAAATCGTGTGGAAAGCCTTCCCACGAGGGGGGGCGCAACTTTCAAAGCAATGTGAACCTAACAAAGCTCTCACAAGACCAAACCTGAAGCTGAGAAGTGTGTCTGAACTCCATCTGAACCTCGTCCAATCCTCCGCCGTGCTGCTCTAGCTACATCTACGCCCAGCCTGCGTTTCACAGAGGCCTGCAGAGAATCATCCTACCGGCCTCTATGTTTGGAAAGAGGGACACCTGCAGTCTTCAGTCCCCCCACTGGCACCCTGCTCGTGCCCTCCGGCAGAGAGGCCCTGAGGGGGGAAATGTCCGCAATGGGGTCCAGGAGTAAATAATGCATGAGTCCCTGTTGGCACTGGTTAGCCTTCAGGCTGTAGGTGCTCCGCCACTGCTGCTGCAAGGAGACAGCATATGTCCTCTCCCCTCTGGCTGTTTCCATTAACNCTCCCCCCACCCCATGACAAAACAGTCCAATAAGCTGGGCTCCTCGCTGCGTGGATGACACTGAGCAGATTCCAGCACCAATGACATCTTTAATAATTCTGAGCAGAACCAATCGGGTTTATTGGAAGACATTCCTGCAGCACTGAGGGGAAGGTCTGCGTAGCATCAGAGACGGTGGACGCGCTGTATAAAGTAATAGTGAGGGTGAAGAGACGAGGCTGAGCTTTGTCTTCCTGCTGATGGAGACGTACACGTGGATCTGGCTTTATTCATCCCGCAGACTTGGATTTGTCCTGGTTCGTTAGGCTAATATGGATGAATCATAGGTCTGCGATTGTAAGGAAGTGTGCCGGCTTCTAAAATGAGACATGAAATGCGTTGGCATTGCCAGGAATGATCTCTTTTTCTACGTGTTATAATTAGTTTTAACAGGGGCGGGCCGTGTATTTTACACCTAGGCCTTCAATGTGATCCTCCCGCAATTAAACCACCTCCTAATAACCTCAGCATGACACTAGGGCTATATGCTGCTGTTATTCAACATAACCACCTCATATTCACAGTGACAGTAACCTTTATCGAGTGGAATAAAGTGATTTGACACGAGGATCAACACCTATGACTGTTACAACACACTAACAGCAGAGACATGAATAGGATGTAGCAGGATGCTACATCCTATTTTTTCCCTTTTACACCAGGATGTAAGCTGGTGTGTAAAAGAATGCACCCAACATAGCAAACTCGAAATCTGATTGGTTAAAGAATATGACAATCAACAACATCGTCCCATTAGCTTGAATAGCAGAGGGGATTCACTCCAGATTCTGAAGGCCTCAGGCTAGATTATTTTACCTGGAGACAGCACAGGGGGAAAATCTGATTGGATAAAAGCTCTAATTTATATGAGCTGCACTGGAAGCAGCGAAACTGAGGGAGAGAGCAGCAATGAAATGATTAATAACAAAACTGATGGGAATGAACTTTGTAAAATACATATAGCATTAATAAAATATATATTAAATTATAAAAACATAATTTGATGATTCTGACAATCTCTAGGCCAGCAGAGAAGGCCTTGCTGGGGCCCTGACGGCCTGCCACTGAGTTTTAATCATCAGGCCATAATGAACTACAGAATGTAAGCATAAACTTATAAACTTTAGGATACCAATACTGTTTCTCAGCCCTGACTTATAAAGGGCATATTCTGCTTGTCGCAAAAGTTTTTCATTCCCATGCTAAAGTTGAAGTTGTGACATAATTCTTAAAGGACCATACCTTTGCATGTTTCAGCCCCATAAATACCAGCATACACGTTATGTTACGGATAACCGTTTTCCAAACATAAACCGTATTTTAGTTTTCCTGTTATTTTGCCAAATGCCTTAAGCTTTCACAATCAAATGTTCAGGTGATACACCCACCTGAAAATTCAATATTACACCAGCTAACACGCACATCCAAATATAGAAGGGAGTTGTTTTTCATTTCTCAGAAAAACAAATTTTCTCCCAGGATCAAATTCTCTGGTGGAGAAATACATTTTCCTCCGTGCAGCTCCGTGGTTAAATTAAGTTTGACAAAAAATAAGAGACGTTTGGTTCACTGTGGTGGATTAACTATCTCAAACACGTTTCAAGTCTCTATAAGTTGATTTTTATAGCACGCTGGAATGAACTGAAACCAATGGCAGTGTGGAAGGTAGGAAAAACAAATCTAAAACGTACCAATGGTGTGTTTTTGGAAAACAGTTGACAGTAATGCAACATGTATGCAGGTTTATATTTATTGGGCTCAAACATGCAAATTCACCATTAAGTCATCTAAATGCTTCAATTTATAGTACAGGCAGTTCCCGACTTACGAACGTCCGATTTACGAACAATCCGTACTTACGAACCGACCACCATAAAGCCTGTTAAATTAAAAAGTTGAGTTACATACAATGATTTGTAATAATGAACAGCGCACTACTTTACGATGCCTCTTCTGACGTGCAAGACATCAATAGGAGCAAGAGTAAGTGTTAACCTACATGTTTTTTTTGTA